>JZKD02S0783244.1:220546-249252 GCA_000966675.3 Picea glauca
CTATCTTTGAAACAAAAGACTTCCCTGGGTTGATAATTTATGTTTCACTTGGTTGTTTGAAATTAATTAAGCAATTATAGTGACCAACAACTACATCATCAATCATGATTTGTAAGTGCCTTCTTTGGATTTCCAAATAATGATAACTTGTCCTATTCCCTTCAAGTTCACTTGTTCAACATTTTCTTGTTTATTGTCATTTCAATATTCATAGATAGATTTGTTTCATTTAATCATATAAAGTATGAGGATGAGTTCCTTTTCTAGTCTTTGTAGGACTTCAGTTGTGTTGAGGAGCTTGGATATCAAGCCCAAGGATTGGAGTAGTAAGGATGAACATTGCAATAAGGTATGCCACAATATTCTTCTCTCTTGCTTTCTTGATTAATTTAAATATAAAGGGACGTTAGAAACCATTTGTTTACATATGTATTTGGACCAAATATAGGGATATTGGTTCAAAGGGGAGCTTAGCCTATCTAGAGGGTAAGATTTCTCACAACAAAAAAATGGTGACTCTATCAGGGAAGGACTTTGACTAGTTTTCCCTTGTTTCATATTGTATCCTTTCTTGTGATTATATATTTCTCATTTGATGCTTGTTTCTGATCGATTTCCTCTTCCTTATTCTTAATTGAATAGTTTACAAAGCCATTGACTAAGTCTCTTATGAGTTTGATTTGTTAGAATCCATTTTGAACTTCTCAGAAACTGGCACTCCCTTGTAGTGTATACCAGGGCACCATTAGCTAACTGGTGATCCCCTAAGCTTACTAGAGGGTGCCATGGTACTTTGTCTCTTTGAGAACAGGGGTTCCATTCTCCCTTTTCTTGTGGTTTTGCTTGTTTTTTCTTGGTTCAAGTCTATCTACTTTTGAGAGGATTTTATCCCAGAGTCTCTTGAATTGTGTTTGTGACACAGACGCATGCTCGCAAGCACATCCACTCACAGGATCTTCTCTTTCCCCTTGACCCGAAGACCTATAATGTTATTTTATTTCCCTGTCGGGAAATCTGCACCCACAGAACTTTTCGCGCGATACCCTCTCTATACTTGGAGGATCAGACTTCATGACTTCGCGAGGTCAGTGGTCGATCATTGTACCCTCGAGTCCCTGAGACTCGACGATAGTCAACGCTGACCTTCCCTTCTTATTAGAACTTTTCTTATCGCGATTTTGCCACTCGCAATATCGAGCAACTCGGTAATCCGACTCCCGAGTCCCAATATGCCGATTACTCGACACACGTGTGAGTTGACTTTTCCACACCTTGTCACCTCGTCGGGATTTCATATTTCTCTATATCGCGAATCCTGATTTCAATGTTTCAGGACTTCACCCTGCAAAATTCTGAAACTCGTGCCACCTGTCCACTCGTCGATTCCTATGGCCCCACACTGTCCCTTGACTGTCGGGATATCGCGTATCATGATTTCGCGATTCCTACTACCAAATCTTCGACTCTTCTCTCACGAAATCCTGATAGGCGATTCCGCGAGTGATCCAATGGCTCTGGATGAATTGGATCAACGAATCTATCCCTCCTGAGCTTTTAACCTCTCAGGAATACCTGCAGTATCTCCCCTGCACCTCCTTGAGATATGATGACTCACGGGATGTCGCAAATTATCCTCGAAGAATACCGACCGTCCGTTTCTCCTGATGAATTCTGTGAAATGAACCAAGTACTCCTCCATGAAGACTTGTCCACCTGTGCACTACTTGTGACATTTGTTTGAAATCTCCACGGCGCAAATTCCTTGTGCTTCTCTTTGATGATTACTCTACGGTCCTATACCTCCTGGGATTTTCCCACGGCTTCAAGTTCTCAGAAAGAAGCCTCTTGCTCGCACTCCTTGCAATAACCTTCAAACACTTTCAAGTATTTCAACTCTGCGCACACCTGTAGTAGCAGTCTCTTGACGCTTCACTCAGGTTTGCAACCCTAAGACTTTTACCTGGCCTGCGCACTCTTTGCATGGCTTCTGTGCCCAACTGCACTTTGGGTAAATGAGAACAAAAGATAAACTACCTGAGCCTTCTGTCAACGCACTCCTTGCGGACGCTTCAACTGCACTCCTTTCAGGAACTCTAACTCAGATAGAGAAACAATTGAAACTCATTCCTTCTTCCTTTCAGACTTCAAACTCAAACATGAAATCATATACACAACATATAAAAGAAAATGTATAACATGAAGAAAAAATTCATGAGCATATCATTCAACATCAATACACAGAGAATAGACACAAAACCATGAATTTGAATCAAACTCTTCTATTAATTCAAATATCTGTACATGGGTGTTCTTACACGGCTCTCTACATGCTCTTGCTCCAGTGCTTCTAACTCAATAATATTACAATACATAATGAGGTGTCTATATCTCGTTTCCCTCTTGCGCTCTACAACTATCTAATCTAGAATTAAATTCTATCTACCTACATTAACTATTATAAATGTTGTCTACCTACTAAGGACGAGAGAAATCCGCTCAAGGTCCATTTACATTATACAAGTGCGCCTCATCTTAATGGCTCATTTAAGATCGTGCAACAACTTCCAAGGTGATTTCAAAATTTGTGTTGGTGTTCATCTAGCTGTCCATTGTCTTTCGCGCTGGCTCGCTTGATGTGTTGGTGATGCTCCTGCATCAGTTTGACTTTGTTTGTTTGAGAATTTGACATTTATCACTCATTTTAATTTCCTTTTTTGAGGTAGAAATTATTTCCCAGGGTTAATAAGATCCCTTGGTTCATCTTTCCTTTTGATTCTCTTATCTTCGTCTCGCAAATCTTTAAGACTATTTGATTCTTTAGGAGTTTTCACCAACTAGAGTTTACAAAAGTTGTTTGGTTTTGATTCTTTCTTGTCTTCATTGAAACATATCACTTTTATAGATGATTAAGAATATCATTTTTATCACTACCGAGTCTTGAATAATGTTTCTTGTTACTCATGTTTTTAGGATTTCCATGAGTGTTTGTCTTGTCTTTCTTCTACATTCTTGATTTCTTGATTGAACAAGTAATCTCACACTTGTTTTCTTTTAGTTATCATGATTTTGAGTGTGCTTTATTTGATTTCATTTTTTCCTTGTACTTCTTTGTGTCAAACATATATCTCTTTCATTCCATTTGAAATTTAAGAAGAAAAAAAGTTTGCATATCTCCTTGCATACATAATCAAACAAATAATTTTTTTCATTCTTTAGGAAATTTGTTTTGGTGCACGTTTGAAAAAGAGTTAGTTTTTCATGTGCATTTTAGTTTTAGAAACCATTTCTTGGTAGTTTGGCATCTTCTTGATCCCAGAAATTGAAAATTTGCATAGTTTTGAGTACTTTCTTTTGTTAAGAATAATATAACTCTTCTCCTTCCCATACATAGAATTTATCGAAAACAACAAATTGTATCTCATTCTTTTTCATTATCTTAGGGTCGAGTCTCTCTCACATCAATAGTTTCATCTATGTGAACCTATTGAGTAAAAATAAATTAAAATCAACCATGCACTAATAAAATAAACTAGAATATTTTTTGGTTTTAGCACACCAACTATAGCACATGATTAGGGTATTTAAACTAGGAAAGGTGAGTAAATTGTCCAATACTACTAAAAATACTATAGATCACTAAAGAGTGAAGTAATATAAATTTATGATAAGCATAGTTGGGAACCCCCTCTCACATAGAGGATAAAAATGAGGTTGCGTGCGGAAGAGAAATAAAGATTGTCAACTGTACCCGCCCAGAGGTTGACTATAAATTGGTAACTTTAGTGGCCTTTCCTAGGTATCTACATAGTTAAATGTGGGTGGATTCCCATGGTATCTAGCATAGGCATCGTATCACACTCTTAGTACCCTTGGAGGGTGAACCCATGAAAATGAGGGTTGAATGCAATGAGAAGAGATTCTACGTGGAGGTTGGGGTAGCTACTTCTCATTTTTTCACTGGAAGCTTGATATCATATCCTCAGAAGATCCTTAAATATACTATTTATTGGTTTATTTCTTTTAGTTTTCTTAAGAGTGTGTTTATTTTATTTTTGTAGTCAACCTTAGGATTGAAGATCTCACAATATACAAGGTATGTAACCTGAAATTCAGGAGCCTCAACCAAATGTTTGTTACAAAGGAAGGATCAAAGATCAACCTTCTGAAACTGGGAGAATCACTGTTGAAAGTGGACAACACATTGAAGAACCGATCACAACCTTAAAATAAATCCTTTCATCTTAAGTGAATCTTTCTTTTATTTATTCACTTGGCCTACCACTCACTATTCCAGCATCTGCAAGATATTTTGATGCATATTCATCTTATATATTACCATACGATTCCACCACTACACAATCTTTTGGCATGAACCCATCATCTTTTGGTTTTCCTGAAGGGCTTGGGAATTTCTCTTTTTCCACAAGTATTGTAGTTAATACTACTGGTGCTTCTTCTTTACAGGAAACATTGTTGACCCAGGTAACCTCGAATCAACCACTTGCGCATACATCTCCCTTCGCACATGGGTTAGGTAATATTCATTATTCACTATTTTTGCACATGCACACACCAAGTTCTTTACTTGGTCGTTCCATCAATCAAATGGTTGTGATTCAAGTATTTCACACAACCACAGTTACACAAGCTACTCAACCTCCATATCATACATCATATATTAGTACACCCTCCATTAAAGGTCAATCTCTAGTGGGAAGACAACCTTCAGTTGGGGGGTAACCTTCAGCTGGAGGGAAACATGTTACTGAGGGGAAAACTACATGATTGCAACATAAAAAGTCTTATGGGAATTTTTCTCTTGAAAGTACTAATATCCCTAATACCACTGGATTGTATTCTAGACAATCATTCCCAATATTTTCTAACCCTTTGTGTGGTCAACCTAATCTAACGAGAATTCCTCAGAAAGGAAATTTTCCCTATCAATCTATAAACCCCCAAATTCCAATCCAATAGTACCTTCAACCTCAATACATGGGAGGACCATTAGTTCAATAACAATACATAGGAGGTCCATCCATCCAATCACAGTACATAGGAGGACAACGAGAACAACCACCTTACATGGGTGGACAACCCGAGAAGCCACCATATATTGGAGGACCATCTAGATTTTCCATCTTGCCACAACCTGGATATGGTCCTGTTGGTGTTCCCATGTCATATGGTTACCACCAATATCCATAGACTAACTGAACATGTCAATTCTTGTCTATGTTAGATCTGCTAGATCTGTCGCATTTGACAAACAATCTCATTCAACATGCCCCGTTTTGGCCCACCATCCCTGCCAAATTAGCATCTGACATCCCAAAATTTGACGGAAAACCTAGGGAATATCCTAAAAATAATTTTACAAATTTCCATTTATTGTGCTCTTCCAACTCTTTACTGGATGATTCCATTCATATGGGACTTTTTTAGAGAACACTTATAGGTGTTGTATCCAAATGGTAAATTGAGTTTCCATGTAACTCCTTTTCCAACTTTAATTATCTTTCCATGGCTTTCGTAGTGAATGTTTAGTTTTCTATATTGTATGAGACCATTAAGATATTTTGACCTCACTCTAACAATCCTCTTCACCCCACATATCTGATCACATTCATGAGTGGAGACTACATAGACGATTGATTAAAGCTCCAATTTTGGACCAATTCCTCATGGATTGGTTTACAAAGTCACTCTTTCCCCCCATTGCCTGTGATGTTGCTATGGGAAACATTGTTACTGAGGAGAAGGATATCAAATGTGAAAAGTATTTGGAGTTTGTTTATTCCCATTCTAACACACTTTACGATATGATCTGTCATGCTCTTCACCCGTTGAATGACCTAACAAGACTTGTTTTAGAACCAGGTTTTGTTTCAGACACCAAACCTAATTCTTCTCCTCCTCAAACACCCAAGGTGAATGTGGTTCAATCCACTCAATCTCAGGAACTAGGAGGTAATAAGAAAAAAAATGGTAAATCCAAGAAATATTCTAATGAGCAAGATAATCGAAATATTGTTGATACTCAACCGAATAGGAAGGTTAAATTTCCTTACATGATTTGTGAGAAATACCACTACATGAAATACTTCCCAAATCATGAGGTTATCACTAAATTTATGAAGGGTACCTCCCAAGTGGTTCAAAAACAACATTTGGTTGCACAAAATCCTATCCCTCCAAAAGGGGGCGACATAGGTCATTCCCACCATGGGGATGCTTTCTTGAGCACCTCTAAGGTGTACATGTTTAAGATGGTCAATGTAACGACTCAAGAAAATACTTATGACACTCCTCTAGATGATAAGGCCAATGGAAATGTTATCGATCAACCATCCACATCCACTCCTTCTCCATATTCCAATACTCTTTAGATTGAGAAGACAATTTCTGATGAAGTGTTGCATCCGCACAAGAGCACAATTCAAAAAATGACATTTAATTTGAATTCCCATGCTACCCAAAACAACAACATCGTTGAATATTTGGCACAAACATCTTATGCTATGTCCTCCCTTGAAGTTATATAGAACTATTCAAGTCAACTTAGAATCTTATTGTCATCCATTAGAGCTATGGATCATAGAACCTCACTGACTCTTGCAATATTTCGTTTTGACATTGAAGGGTAATAGTTTTTTGGTTGATATCGAAGTGGTTGACATGCCCCTCGATTATAATTTGGTACTTAGTTGTAGTTGGTTCTACGCAATGACTGTCATCACATATTCAATGTTTCATATATTACAATTTCCCCATCAACGAAAAATTATCACTCTTGACAAACTTGATTATACAAGTCCACATATCCACATTTTTGCAACGAATAATGTCCCTTTTCTAGGACAATCTAGTATTGAGAGTGTAGAAGTAGGTCTCCTTAAGTATTCCTCACTATTGGGTTTTTTCCCTTTTCCTTCTCCTGTCATTCCATAGGTTGCCACATTAAATATGATTTCGACTCGGGTGTCACAATACTTAAAATCATATGATCCTTTGGTAGTACCTTCTATCGACGAGCATAGTTCTTTTCCTTTGTCAATATAATTAAAAATGAAATGGATTCTTACGAGCATATTTCATTATATCTCTCTATCTCATTAAAAAATGAAATAGACCCCCCTCCATTCGAATTGAGTTTCACTTTGGATCGAATACTAGTGAAAATGTTCCTATTAGTAACCAGACTCCTAAAAAAGGAAAGAAGAAGAGTCCTTGAAGGAAATGACACTTCGGGGGTAGGTTTATAGCCTATTGAAATTATGTTGGAGAAAATCGACTAGCTTCTATCATTCAAGCTAGGGGAAACACACCTCTAGAGAGACAATACACTGCTAGGATTTATCCTAGCTTTGGGGTCATTCCCCTTGTAACATAGTAGCTTTTCTAGATTGAGCTTAGTCTTTGTTCTTTATCGTTCTCGTAAATACATGAGAATAGGTTACCAATCTCATTATCTGTTCTTTCTTGTGCTCATTAATACATTAAGATAGGTTATCGAGTATACATTTATCTTTTTTTCAGACTCATAAGATATATACATAAAAGGAACTCTTTGGAGTTTCTTTTAAGCTCTTTTTAGATACCTTAAACATGAAAATATTGTCGGGTGAGCTTGATTCCTTTCACACTCGTTAAAATTTTTGAAAGGGGGTCTTTCAAGGGGTAGTTTATCTATTTTTCATCCTCATGAAACTAATTATGAAAAAGGAATACTCTAGTCAAGAATGATTAGAAGAGTTATCTCTTGTATTGTTTTACACTTTTTTTTCGAGCTGAGGAGACTAAATTTATGGAAAATTCATCCATGGAGTTATCGTAAGTTGTTTTCATACTCTCTAAACATGAAAAACCACCAAGTTTACCTTCTTTGGAATCATAAAAATATGCATCAAAGGACCCATACAAGACCGAACCCCTCCCTCTTCAGGTTCATTAAATATATGTCAAGGGACTCATCGAAAGGATGAGGTATACAAAGAATATATTATCCTCCTCAAGATCGTTAAAAAATAAAGAGGTACTCATCTATATGGATGGGGGAAAATTGAATTAGGAAATGGTTCAAGTTTTTTGGAATCCTTTATGGCATCTATTGTCTCCCTTGAACATGGAATCTATTTATGTCTCGTCTTACAGTTGGGTAATCTTCTTGTCTCTGAGTCATACCAATTCCATATTTCATCATACGTTTCCTTTCCAATTGAAGAGTGCTCTTATTTTTGTCACATTACGTTCTTGGTACTCATCGAGTCAATGATACCAAGTCACTTTTCATGCCTCATCATGTTTAAGGGAAATTTTCATTTGAAACCATCCATCTGCAGTATTACCAATTTCCATTTCATCTATCAATCCATACTCATTCGATCTATCATCCCACATCACTTTCATATGTCAATTTTGTGTATATGATGTGGGATTACATCAATGCCTTCCTTGTTGGTTGTGGAGCCTAATTATCTTCATGTTTCATAGGTATAATTTTGTATCCGTTTTTATACCCCATGAAGATTGTACACCCTGGAATATTGTACACTCCTCCATGCGGGAGGGTTGGAGCAGGGGATTTCCCCCCCTACGAGGTTTGGGGGGCTCATCCCCACTGTTGGGGGTGTCTAGGGGAAAGTGGGGGTTGTATGGTGAAGCGCCCGAAGGAAAAATTTCTTTGTAAATGTATATTGTAATTTCATAGTAAATCTGGACCATTCATTACAAGGTCATAGATATGATGGTAGAAGTTATGTTATGGTTTGTTTCCCTAGAAGGAAACCCTCTTTTATGAGGGAATTGTATTATGGTTGTAAATCATTGCAAATATTCTATTCTAAGAGAGGATACTGTGAGAGAAAGAACATGAAGTTACATCGAGTGTGTTGTAGGTTGTATCCCTTCATTTGTTGGATAACAAAAAGTAAAGACTTGGAAATTTCTCTGGTGGATGTTTCCCATAGTGGGTGAACCACTTATATCTGTGTCTCCATTATGTTGTGTATATTATGTGTTTTATTTCTGCATTTCCTTTTATTTTATTGATCCACGATCCTGTTTTTCTAACACTCTTTCGACGAGTCTTTTCCTATCAACTTCAACACATTATTCGGGAATTAGACTTTGAATCTAGTTAGTACATTGGGACCTACATGCCTCAATGGTAGGACTCATTGCTTTCATTGGGATGTACTAGGGTTCCTTGGGAATCATTTTCATCATTGGTTATTTCCCTCACACTTGTTAATGGTATACCTCAATGACCTGTAATCAAATGTTTTCTACCATGTTCGATATCAAGTCTTTTATTCACATGGCTAGATTTGTACCACATCGGGATCAAGATAAAGACCCTGGGTTGGGAACTCACTCTTTTATGTTCTTTTCCCAAGTTGCGATGGAGATCATTTGAGTATTTAAAATATTTCAGTACAATCACCATGTTGGCAATACTAGTGATGTATATACTATCAAATAGATCCACATTGTATTGATCTATGGCTATGTTTTGTCATTCCATATATCCATTGTGTCTTTTTTATGGCAGTGATTAGTTCATATCACAGAGGTATGGATCCACACTGTACCTATGGTGGTTATATCCTTACTTTGTTTTCTCATGGATACGCAATGTATTGGTCAGTGGCCATTCTTTGAGTCATCTCATATTCTAAACATAGGTATGCCTTCATTGGAAATGGAACATATATGTATACTAAATAATGTTTGTTTGCAACTTATTCCAGGTTCTCTTACTCCAACACCCTTGCATTGAAAAATTTGTAAAGTATTTCGGCCATCATTTTCTCTTCTGACCTCACACTTTAGGTGACATTTGTTACCCACCAAAATGTCACACTTAAGTGTTTCACCCTAAGTATCGCAAGTGTCGCAAAGTGACATATGAACCTTGTTAAGTGTCATGTGCACTGTCACAAGTGTCATATGAAAATTACAAAGTGTCTCATTATTTTTGATAAGTTTTGCAAGACCTTGACACAATGAAAACATTTTCCACAATCCCGAAGTCATGTTGGAAGAAGAATCCCTCTCGTATGACAGTAGAAACACACCTCTTTCTTGGAAAATTCAACCTTTTTTGGGAATTTATGAAGGTTGGCACCTCACTGCCCATGCTGGGGAAGTGCCACTTCATGGGGTGGTGCACCCTTGCCATGTTATAGGAGCACCAATTTATAGGATGGATCCTTGTGTTCAACTCTAGGGGAGCGTCAATCTAGTTAGAGGAAATCAAAGGACATCCCACTTTTTCCTAAGGGCCATATCTCTTGGGATGAGGTTGGTTGTGTTCGACCCCTATTCTATGGATTTATATTAGGATTAGATCCCAAACTTAAGGAGACATATCCTCAATAATATCCTTCATTTTCTCATGGTGTTTTCACCTCTCAAAGCCTATATATTGAAGGTATTTCCAAGGTGAAGGGGAGAACAATTGAGGTATCGAACCTTTGATTCTAGAGGAAGCATCGACATTTTTATTTCAATATTCATGAAAAGGATGGACAAGGAGAGCTTGGAGAAGTGACTACATCATCAATCATGCTTTGTAAGTACCTTTTTTGGCTTTCCAATAAATGATAACTTGGCCTATTCGTTTCAATTTCACATGTTCTACATTTTATTGTCTATTGCCATTTTAGTCTTCATAGATAGATTTGTTTAATTTAATCATATAAAGTAGGTGTAAGAGTTCCTTTACTATTCTTTACAAGAATTTATTTGCGTTAAGGATCTTGGATATCAAGCCCAAGGATTGGAGCAGAGAGGACGGACATCGCAATAAGGTATACCACATTATTCTTATCTATTTCTTGCTTGATTGAGTTAAATATATAGGGACGTTAGCAACCATTTGTTTACTTTTGATTTTGGACTAAAGATAGGGGTATTAATTCAAAGGGGATCATACCCTATTCGAAGGGTAAGATTTCTCACAATAGTTTTTTATATACTTCAATATTATAGACCAAGTAACGTTATATACCACTTTACAAACTTGGTTATTGGTACAAAATTCCAACTACAAACAATGTCAGGTAAGAACTTATTAAAGGTATGATACTTCTTGCCTTACTATGAGCATGAGAATTTAATGGAGACCATCATTATTAGAAGTGATCTCAATGGTCTACTTGAATGACCATGGTTATGTTAAAGGAATAATTGAACAAATATTTCACATTTATGAATGATTAAAAATTTGGCTTCATTTTATGGTTATTATGGTATTCTTGTATTTTGTGGTTCTTTTTTGTTGTTAGGGAACTATTTTTATCCTTCCCTTTCCTTTCCTTTATTTCCTAGCCTTGCCTTATGTTTTCTTGTTTTTCCTTGCCTTTCCTTTCCTTGCTTTTCATTCCCTTGAATTTCCTTTCCTTTCCTTTCCATTCCATGTCATGCCATAACTTTTCTTTCCATTCATTTCCTTTCCATTCCATGGATTTCATTGTCATTCCATGCCATGTCTTGGCCTTCCATTCCATTCCATTCCTTGGTTTGGCATGCCATGCCTTTCCTTTCCTTTCCATGTCATTCCATGCCATAAATTTCCTTTCCATGCCATGCATTGTCTTTCCTTCCCTTGCCTTTCCATGCCATGCCTTCCCTTACCTTTCCATGCCATGTCTTTCCTTTCCATGCAATGCATTTCCTTTCCATGCAATGCATTTCCTTTCCTTTCCTTTCCTTTCCAGGTTGTTCCTTTCCTTGCCATGCCATGTCTTTCCATGCCTTGTCTTTCCATGCCATACCTTGCCTTGACTTGTCATGAAATTATTTACCTTTACATGTCATTCCATTCCATTCCTTCCATTTCCTTGCCTTACCTTTCCATTCCATACCTTGGATTTCAATTCCATGCCATGTCATGCCTTGCATTGACTTTCCTTGTCATGTGATGAAGACACCCTCCTTAACCCGGGGTCCAATGTCCTCTCTGTCTAAGGATATTCATATTTTAGGAGCTTAAACAAATCACAGGTTCCCACAAAACCTTTAATTTCACACCCACGAGATTATTCCCCCTCCTTTTGGGATTAAATTTCCATTCATATTTCTTTGACAGGTCAGGGACGAATTCCATGTGACCCTGGGCTCAAAACCATGGGCCAAACTTCCAATCCTTGAAAATTTCAGGACTCCGAAGATTATGCACTTCGGGAGTTCTAACTAGTTGGAACTCTAAACCACTCAAACACCTTGTCGACAGAGTGTCGAACCTTAGCCTCAAATCAATGGCTCACACCCTCACGCAAAATCAATGGAAGTGATTTATTCAGAGATTTGGTCTTCTGTGGACGACTATTCCAACATTCAAAACCTCTTGGAGAGATGAACTTCGAAGGATATTGAATGAATCCTACTCCTCAAGAAGATCAACGAATATCATCGAATTATCAAATTTGGGATTCGAGAGTTTGGGGAACTTCACATTTCCACAACTTGCAACTTCCAAACACTGAACTAGTAGAGTTGATCTTTGCCCCCACCTGTCTCCTTATTGATCAACAACCAATGACACTTCAGCCTCTGACGTCTTGTGAGTCTCAGTATCCAATTCCTCCTAGATTGGTAAAGTATAATATTTCTCCTCTATCTATCATGCATCTCTCCTTTCCGATCTATAGACAAGATGAGTTCCATATCCTCAAAACCATGGACATCCACACAACGTATGCATCCTAAATTCCAAAGAGTTCTAACCCACCGGATCTTTGGATCCACCAACATGTATCTTGTGAACGGATGACCACAATGAATTTAGGCCTTCTGGCCTTCTGGGACCATGAATTCTTCACACTCAATACTCTAACCTCCCAAATACATGAATTCCAAAGGACTTTAGACTTTAATGCTAGCACAACTTCTCCATATATGATGGTGGTCACATCTCTGGAAAGCTCCTAAAGAATATCATCCTTTGGATCTCCCAAATGACTGAAACACTTCCCTCCAAATGAATTCAGTTGTTATCCTTCTTGAGCTTCAATTATTTAGGTGATTTAAACCTCTAATACCTCCTTGTGTCTTTTTTTTTTTGGTTAAGCTAAAGGGTTATGGACTTAGGGATTTTCCATAAAATCTCTCGGCACACTCCTTGCATGGGTATTCTATAAACTTTTATCTATACTAAGAGAAAGCACACTCCTTGCACTCCTCTCGAAAAATTCACTATGTCTCACCTGAGATTACGATTTAAACTTATCTATGCCTACGCACACCTTACAGACACTATGACTCCTCCTTTCGAATTTCTCTAATACATAATCAAAACTCTCTCCCAACTCACACCTTGCATGGGTCCTTCCTAAACCTTGCTCTCCTCAGAGAACAAATGCACTCCTTGCACTGGTTCTTCCAAAGCTTCACGCTATCCCTCCTGAGCTTCTATGTCAAACTTGACTCTGCCTGCACACACCTTGCGGGCACTGTGCACTCCTTTCACCAAAGCTCTTAGGAGAGAAACAATTGAATCTTATAAAAAAATCAAAGATTCATACTCTTAACCATGAAAAACATGTTCATACATGAAACACATATAAACAGAGAGACAACAAGAAATATCACAGGAATTCAGTGAATTCAATAAGAGAGAATACCATGGATTTGGAACCAAACCTCTCTATTTGTATTTCTTCAGTAAAATATGTACATGAGTTCATACAACTCTATGTAAATTACCATAAGCTTCACTAGATTTTTCAAATAATGATCAACATCCCCATTTGGGAATACAATACATTATTTTATACAATAAGAGGCTTCTCGAGCCTTCCTACCAACTACTTTAGTATTATCCTATCATGATTTAGGACACCTATGTTCTAAGGAACAATGACAATAAATGGCCATTACAATTAGATCCTAGCTAATGCCCAACATCTGTCAAATCAAATATGATAATTAAAGTGATTACAATCCTTGATGGTATTATGTGATGGCTCTTTCCTTAAAACCATTAAAATATTTTAATTACAAGTCTTTCAAAATATCAAAATGTGCTTTCCTCGGGATTAAATATAATTTGATACATGCGCGTTGGTCCTGGGTTGTCTTCCACCTGGCCTCTTTTATTGATGATGGTGATGCTCCTACATCATAATCCTTTGGAAAAAAATTCATGGACTCCTATCCATGAGCTCATGCAGGGTCTTGACATTATTTTGAATATCTTCTTCATTCACCCAACTAGCATCCTCTATTGGGTAACCCTTCCACTTCACTAGGTACTCAAAGTAATTTTTTCGCCTAGTCCTTTTCCCCATCCTTTTATCCATGATCTTCTCCATCTGCGGATTTTCTACTATAGGAAAATGTTTTTCCCACTGAATCTCCTTTTGATCATATGATCATCCTGGATCATCCATCCTATATGGGTATATATCTGCAACATTAAATATGAGGGATATACCCACATCTTCAGGCAGCTCAATCTCATAAGAATTAGCATCAAATTTTATGAGGATTTTGCATGGTCCTATTTTTTTCATCTTCATTTTATTATATGTCCCCCTTGGGAATATTTCCTTCCTCAGGTGTGCCAGAACTAGATCTCCCACTTCAAATTGAACCTCTCTTATTTTTGGATCAATCTATCTCTTGTATTTTTACTTCTCTCCTACAGTTGTCCCTTTATTTGAATATGAAGCTTCTGAATCTATGCAATGAAGTATTCTTCTCCTTCACTTCAAAATTCATTATTCTTCAAATACCTTACCTCTGAAATACCTCTCGGATGTATTCCATTCACTATTTGGAATGGGATTTTCTCAGTGCTCCTATTCGGTGAATCATTATAAGTGGATTCTTCCTGAGGCAGAATTTCATCCCATCGGTTATGATGTCCAATGACCAGACTTCTCAATAGGTTTACCAAACTCCAATTTACCACTTAAGTCTACCCATCCTTCTGAGGGTGATACCCTGAACTAAAGGACAATTTTTTCCCCAACTTTTTTCCATAGAGTTATCTAGAAGAGCCCCATGAATTTGGTATATTTGTCTGATATGTTCCTCCTTGGTAAACCATGCAACCTTCCAATATCCTTGAAAACTAAATTTTCTATGTGAGTGGCATCGCTAGTTTTATGGCATGGTATGAAGTGTTCCATGTTCAAAAATATGTCAACCACAAAAAATAAGGAATCGCTTCCCTTCTGGGTTCTTGTCAGTCCCAACATGAAATCCATGCTTATTGCATCCCATGACCTATCTAGAATAGGAAATGACTGATACAACCCATTGTTCTATTTCTTTCCCTTGGTGTACTGATAGAATATGCATTTATCCATGAACCTCTTTAAATTGGACCTCGTACATGGCTAATGGTATGAAGAACTTAGCTGTGAAAATTTCTTATCATGGCCAAAATGTCCATACAATCCTCCACTATGTTTCTCCTTCAACAGGTTGTTTCTCATCGAACATTTCAGGATACAGACATGGCTTCCTTTAAACAACAATCCATCTTGAATCAGATACTCGATCAAATTTCTTATGTCCCTTTTCAAAGGGTTCTCACATGCTTCGTAAGCCTCTTTGAAATGTGGGTCTTCATGATACATTTCCTTAATTTTTTCAAACCCTAAGGTCTCCACTAGGAACTCCTGCATAATCAGACATCTCCTGCTCAAAGCATCAACAACCTTGTTAGTGCTACAAATAATGTGCTTCATAAAAAAAGTAAAATTATGCATGAATTCTACCCATTTAGCATGTCTTTGGTTCAAATTATCTTGTCTAGTTATGAATTGTAAAGTTTGATTTTCACTATACAAAACAAATTCCTTGGGAACAAGGTAGTGCCTCCATTTTTTCAGAGCTTGTATCACAACATAAAACACTTTATGATAAGTTGAATAATTCCTCTTGGTGTCATTCAGCTTCTCGCTGAAATAAGAAACATGTTGATTTCCTTGGATCAATATTGTTCCAATAACCACTCCACTAGCATCACACCTTACTTGGAATATTCCCCTGAAATCTTGCAGAACCAAAATCAATTGTTTTTTTATCTTCTCCTTGAGCACTTTGAAACGCTTATTATCTTATGTTTCTCAATTAAAGGATTTATGTTTTTTCTTTATGGTGTTCAACATGGGTGCACAAATGCCACCGAAATCCCTGACGAATTTCCTATAAAAACTTGATAATTCATGGAAGATTATCACATAAAATATGCTTCTCGGAGAAGGGCATTCCTTGATTTCCCTCACCTTCCTTGGATCCATCTTAAAATCATTTGAAGAGATCTCAAAACCCAAATATATGAGTTATGTCTTCATGAAAGAACATTTCTTCAAATTTATCAACAACTTCTCTTGTTGCAACCTCCTCATCATTAATAGCAAGTGCCTTAAGTGCGCTTCTTCAATTTTAGTGAAGACTAGGATATCATCCAAATATATAATAAAAAACTTACCTATGACATATTTTACTACTTCATTCATCAATATCATGAATGTGCTTGGGGAATTTGTTAGGCCAAATGAAATAACAAGCCACTCATACAATCCTTCATTTGTTTTCAATGTTGTCTTCCATTCATCCCTTTCTCTCATCCTTATCTGGTGATAGCCACTCTTCAAGTCTATCATGGAGAAATAATTTCCTCCACTCAAACAATCCATCAAATCATCCATTCTGGGTAAGAGGAATCTATACATGATGGTGATATTGTTGATGGATCTAGTGTTTGTTCACATTCTCTAGCCTCCATCCTTCTTCAGACTCATCATAGTTGGCACTTGGCATGGAATCAAACTCTCTTTGAATAAAACCTTTTCCAAAAACACTTGGAATTACCTTTTGACTTCTTCATTCTCTTATGGCATCAACCTATATGTGGATTTGTTTGGAAAACTCTCTCTTGAGATAAGGTCAATGTGATGACTAATGATCTGAATGGGTAGAAATGATCAAGGTAACTCATCCACCACAATAGCAATGAAATTATCCAGTTGTTCTTGAATTTCCCTGGGCAACATCCACGAAAGTAATTGTAAGGACGATTCTTGGTTTTCTTACCATAACGAACTGCATCTCCTGTTCCTTCTTGAATTCGTTCAAGAGTTCCTTCCCACTCATGAGAAGTATGCTTGGATTGGCTTCTTCCTTTACCTTATTATCCTCCATTGGCATCAACATATGTGTATGACCATTATTCTCAAGGGTGTAGGTATTTTTTTCCCCATCATGTATGACATTTCTGTGAAATTTCCATGGTCTTACCAATTGAACATGACAAACGTCCATGGGTATTACACAACAAAAAATAATATCCTTATAACCTCATATATTGAATTCAACATTACATTATTGACTTACCATGACTTGGTGTCCTTTCTATAGCCACGATACCTTGTATGGGTTCGGGTGTGTGATTGTTTCCAACTCCATATTTTCCACCATTTTTGTGGACACTAAATTATCTGTGCTTCCACTGTCGATGATTACTTTGCAGACCCTATATTTGGTTTTGAAAGAAGTCCTAAACAAATTGTTCCTCTAAATTGGTGTCTCGACTTCCTTTTCTATATTCAAGAGAATTTTTCTCATCATGAGGGACCTCCCATCCTCTGTTTCCTCTCCTTCAATATTCCTTTTATGTGCTTCAGAGATGTGAGATTTTCCTCCTTCTTTATTCCTCTTCGGACATTCCCAATACATGTGTCATGTTTTTCCACAGGCGTATCACCTTACCTCTCCTCTTCTACCTCTTCCTCTTTTTTGAGGAAAAGATTTCCTACCACCATAATGTCCTCCTTGGGAACTTCTTCCCCTTTCTTTATGACTATGAGACTTTCCAGTCTCAACTTTAGGCTTCTGGGACTTTTCAAAGACAATTCCCTTACCTTTGTTTGGGATTCTTCCTATGTTTCATTGGATTTCTTCCTAGCCAACTTCTCTTCTTCTTTCGTTGCAACCTGATAAGCATATTCTACTTTCCTCATTGTCATCATGTTGATTTCCTCCTGGATTTCATATCTCATGCCATTAATGTACCTGGAAATTTTCTCTTCATCGTTTTCATGATGTTCTACTCTTATTTTCAGCCTATAAAATTCTTTTGTGTATCCCTTCATTGTCAAACCCTTTTTTCTCGGGTTCTACAATCTCCTGAACAAATTTATCTGGTAGTCCTTGGGTATAAACTTGGCCTTCATCTTGGCTACCATCCTATCCCAACTCTTATTTTTTTGTTTACCCTTGCTTCTTCTTTCAACCTACAGTTCATCTCACCACAATTGTGCATGTCCTTTTACCCTTTTTACAACATGCTTCACCTTATTTTCATATTTGATATCTTCATAATGAAATTACTTGTCTAGGGCTCTTATCCAATACAATATCTCTTCAACATCTAAGTTGCCTTCATACATTGGGATTTCCATTTTTGCTCTGGCTCCCATTCTTGCAACAACTTTCAACAAGAATTATTCTTCAACATCTTCTCCTACAGTTCCTTCTACTTCCATTTCTTGACTCTAAGCTTCACTGATGTCACCAAAATCAGGCGATCTCCTCTATGTTGTCTCTATGGTGTCTAATATTTCCCAAAGATTCCTCGTTTCTTCTTCCATGGATAGATTTGGTACAAGTCTATCCCTGCGTCTTCTTGGCGCCATGGTTACAAATTTTCCTTCACACAGAGATTAATTATGGCTCTAATACCACTTGATGTAGACCCCATCCTTCACCCAGGATCTGCTAACCTCCTGATCTAAGGATCTTCATATTTGAGTAGATGAAACAGCTCGCAGGTTCCCACAGAACCTTTATTTTCACACCCATAGACTTATTCCCTCTCCTTTAGAGCTTAAATTTCCTTTCATAATTATTTGAAAGGTCAGGGACGAAGTCCACGTGACCTTGGGCTCGAAACCATGGGAAAAACTTCAAATCCCTAAAAATTTTGGGACTCTCAAGATTATTCACTTTGGGAGTTCGGACTAGTTTGAACTCCAAACCTCCCAAACACCTTGTCGATGGAGCATTGAATCTTAGCCTTATATTGACGGCTCATAGCCTCATGACAAATCAACGATAGAAATTTCTTTGAATATCCAGGCTTCGATGAATTTCGACTATTCCAACATTCAAAACCAACCGGAGAGTTGAACTCCAAAGGATATTGGACGACTCCAACTCCTCCAGTAGATCAAATACTATCATTGACTTCTCAAATTCAAGCTTCAAGAGTTCGAGGAACTTTGTATTTCCATAACTTTCAACTTCTGAACTCTGAGCTAGCAGAGTTGATCTCTGCCCCCCACGTGTCTCCTTATTTATCAATAGTTAATGGCACTTCGGCCTTTAGGCCTTTGGCATCTTGTGAGTCTTGGTATCCCCTTCCTGCTCAACTCATGAAGTACCATAGTTCTCCTTTGTCTACCATGTGTCTCTCCTTTTCGATCTACTACCGACATGAGTTCTGACTCCTCGGAGCTTTGGGTGTCCACACAAATTCAACACCCTAACTTCCCCGGAGTGATAACCCACCGAATCTATGGATATTCCAACACGTACCTTGTGATCATACAACCACAATAAATTTGGGCCTTTCGGCCTTTAGGGACCATGAATTCTCCACGATCTGTACTCAATCCTCCTGAATACATGAAGTCCAAAGGACTTCATACTTTAATGCTGGTGCAACTTCCCCAAATCTGACGATGGTCGGATCTCTGAAAAGATCCTAAATAATCTCATCTGTTGGATCTCCCAAACGACTGAAACAATTCGCTCCAAAGAAATTCGGTCGTTATCCTTCCTGATATTGAATTCTTGAGGTGATTTGAACCTTTGATACCTCCCCACATCTTTCTTTTTTTTTTAAACTAAAGGATTTTGGACTTAGGGATTTTCCATAAAATCTCACAGTGCACTCCTTGCATGGGTTTTCACAAAACTTTAATCTATACTGGGAGACGGTGCACTCCTTGCACTCCTCTAGAAAAATTCGCTTTGTCTCTCTTGATCTTATGAGTTAAACTTAACTCTGCCTGCGCACACCTTGTGGGCACTGTGACTTCTCCTTTGGGATTTATCCAATACTTAATCAAAAATATCGCCCAATGCACACCTTGTGAGATTCCTTATTAAACCTTTCTCTCCTCAGAGAAACAATTCACTCCTTCCAATGGTTAATCCAAATCTTCATGCTATTTCTCTCGAGATTTAGACTCAAACTTGACTCTACCTGTCCACACCTTGTGAGCACTATTCACTCCTTACACCGGATCTCCTAGGAGAGAAACAATTGAATCTTATAAAAACATCAAATATTCCTACTCGTAACCATGAAAAACATGTTCATACTTGAAAGACATAAAAAAAAAGACAAAATAAATATCGTATGCATTCAGTGAATTCAATAAGAGAAAAAACCATGCATTTGGAACCAAACCTCTGTATTTGTATTCCTTCAGTAAAATATGTACATGAGTTCATACAGCTCTCTATAAATTACCATAAGCTTCACTATATTTTTCAAATAATGATCAACAACCCCATTTGGGCATAAAATACATTCATTTATACAAGAAGAGGCTTCTCGAGCCTTCCTACAGACTACTTTAGTGTTATCCTATCAGGATTTAAGACACATATCTGCCAAGGCCTGATAACAATAGATGACCATTACAATCATATCCAAGATAATGCTCAACATATATAAAATCAAATATGATAATTAAAGTTATTACAATCATCAACGATCTTTTGTGATGGCTCTTGCCTCAAAAACATTAAAAGATTTAAATTATAAGGATTTCAAAATATCAAAATGTTGTTTCCTCGAGATCAAATCTGATTTGAGATGCCCGCGTTGGTGTTGCGTTGTCTTCCACCTGGTCTCTTTAAGTTTTGATGGATATGATCCTGTATCATCATGACATGTCATGCCTTGCATTGCCTTTCCAAGAGATTCCTTTCCTTTCCATGTCATTTCATGCATTTTATTTCCATGCCATGTCATTCCTTACCTTGCCATGCCTTGCCATGCCATGCCATGCCATGACATTCCATGCCTTACATTTACTTACCTTTTGATACATTTCCTTCACTTTCCATGCCTTACATTTCCTTACCTTTCGATACATTTCCTTCACTTTCCATGCCATGTCATTCATTTCCTTTATTTCCCATGCCATGCCTTGTCTTGCATTTCCTTTCCATGCCATGCCATGCCATGCCTTTCCTTTCCATGCCATCCCATGCCTTACATTTCCTTTCCTTTACATGCCATGCTATGCCTTGAATTTCCATGCCATGTGTTTCCATGACATGCCATTCCATGGATCTCCTTGCCATGCCATGGCATACCTTACCTTTCCATGTTGTGACTTACTGTGCATTTCCTTTCCATGCCATGCCTTTCCATGGCATGATTTTCATTTCCATGTCATGCCATGCCATGCCTTTCATTTTCTTTATTTTCCATGCCATGTCATGCTATTACATGCCATTCCTTTATATGCCATGCCTTGCCTTGCCTTTCCATGTGTTTCCTTACCTTTTCAATCCATGAATTTCCTTTCCATGTCATTCCTTTCCATGCCATGTTATGCCATGCCATGCCATGCCATGCTTTTCCTTGCCATGCTATGCCTTGATTTCCCATTCCATGACTTGCCTTGCCATGTCTTTCCTTGGAATACCATGCCATTCCTTTCCTTTTCATGACTTGCATTTTATTTCTTTGTCATATGATTCCATGCCATGCCCATGCGACCATGACATGCCATGAATTCCATTTCCTTCACTTTCCATTCCATGTTATGCCATTCCTTTCCATGAATTTACATGACATTCCTTGACATTTCATGCCATTCCTTTCCTTTATTTTCCATGTCATTCATTTCTCTGCCATGGCATGGAATTCCTTTCCTTGCCATGCCATGCCTTTCTATGCCTTGTCTTTCCATGCTAAGTCTTTCCTTTCCATTCCTTGCCTTTTCATTCCATGCCATGTTTTTCCTTACCTTTCAATGTCATGCCTTGCATTGTCTTTCCTTTCTATTCCATGTGATTAGATGCCTTGAATTTCCATGCCATGTCATGCCATGCCTTGCCTTTCCATTCCATGCCTTCGTTTTCCATGCCATGCCTTGATTTTCCATGTCATTCCTTGCCTTACCATTCCATGTCATAATATTTTCTATTGTTCTTTCAAGAAATTGAACTATAATTAGGAAAGTCACTTCTATAAGTAACCATGTATCACACGTAGTAGATTACTGGATGTAAAGTGTGTTGGGAGGTTACATTAATTAATTTTCCATAGATTGTACTCAATCATATAGTGTTGTTGAAATGCAATTCTTTAAGGGAATGCGCAAAAGATACCTAAATTCACTATATACTTGGATTAAGAAGTTATTGTGTGACAAGAGAGTTATGAAAATGAAATCAGATTGCTAAGCACCTTCTCACACATAAGGGGATTGGGGGATGACTAGGGGATGGTTTGAGAATAAATTGGGATGAAGAGAAGGAATGAGGAACGGTTGGGTTGATGATGCAGAGAGAAGAGGAGTGTGTGATGAATGAAGAGATTGGAGTATTTCATAGTGGTAAGAGATTTGGAGATAATAAGAAGATGAATGTGGCCGAGAGAGAGGGGAAGCACAGTGAGAATGAGGAAAGAGACATTGGTGTGATAGTCCATATCAAAGGAAGTCTACTAAAAGAATAAAACATCCATCAACTCAGTCCAGTAGAAGAATATCTCACTCATATTAGACTTTGCATTCAACCAATGACCCCTTGTGCATCAACAAGAACTGAGGTAAGATATGAAGCTTTGTCAATTATAGTTAGTGAAGTAAATATAGTAGAAAAAAATGTCAAAGTAGTGGGAGTAGTATGTTGAGTTAGAATTAGTTAGTGCTCTCAGGAAAGAATACCCCACATAACACAATGTCAGGAGTATATCCTACTTTAAGAATACATGTATTCCATGGAGCGGGGACAACGGATCCAAAATAACATTTGTTTGTTTGTGAGGCAATATGGACTATGAAGAATGTCCAATATGATGATGAAAAGAGGGTGCAGCTAGAAACAACATTCATAGATCATAGATTATTATGGTACATGAAATATAACACTACGACACCTGCAAGGCATACTTGAACATTGGCAGAGGTAAGAAAATATCTATTGAAAGAGTTCTAGAAACCTAAATATGAGTCACAGTGAATTACATAGTTGAAGGATATAAAGAATATAGTGATTGAATCAGTGTGGGACTATGAATAAATATTTAATATACTAAAGGATCGATTGACATTCCAAATTCTAGATTAACAACACAGAGAGTGGGTTATTGAAGTTCTATTGTCGCATATACATTGCCCTTTGACACAATAGAAGATCATGTTGCAGTCAGAAGACTTATAAATTTATATGGAATTATAAGCATCCCTAGTACGATAAAATGGCATGGGGATGGATCAAGTGTCATTGCCATTAGCAATGTTGAATATTGAGTTGCAGGATCTTGTGAAAGGAAAAGAAAAATGAGAGGAGGTTGGGTTCACCACATGTAGAAAAAAAGGACACGATAATAATGAATGTCCAAGTTTTCATCATTGTTTGAATATAGGAGCTATGAATCCATTGGGGTTATGGTGCAATATTTTTAAGAGGATGGGTCACCACACTCATAATTTCCCATTGATGGATAATTACCAGAGTACTGCAAGAAATCTATTTTATAATTTTTTCAAGTTTATTAGACATGAAGAGAAGGATTTTCATGCATTTGATTTGATGATAGAGCGCACTTCATATGCATAAAGAGTCCATGGAGAAGAATCCAAAGGAGGATCACCATAGTATAATACTCGCAGAGGTTTTGATCAAGCAGGAAGAGGATGTTTCATAGGACACAAAAGAGAAGGAATTGGTAGAGGAACATGACATATTATATGTTATAATTGTAATCAACATGTACATTTAGTACAAAACAACCTGAATACTTGCACTACATGTATGTATTGAAGATAACTAAACCATGCAACATAGGATTTTCCATAATTGATCGGGAAATGGAAAGAAAAGAGGAACACAAATGTACATATGATAGCAACCAAAAAGAACGACAAACAACATAATATAGCAACATTTATGTGTGAAGGAACCAAAACCGAAGCTGGTGCGAGGGATAAACGAAATAAGATCCACTAGTGGGTCAAGAAAGAAGAAGAGCTTGAACCATTGTTTGACCCTAGAAAGGAGAAAGAGACATGTACATAAGAAAGGAAAGAAATGATAGGATCAGAATGGATAGCTTCAACTTCGACCGCACTACCTTTGTATGATACACTGCCATTATATGATGTGCCACTAGTCTATGACCATTAAACAAGGAAAGTTGATATGATAAACACTTTGAATAATTTTATGAAAAGTTGTTTAGAGTTAATGAAGGATGAGTCTACTTTGAGTATGTTACGCAGAATGATTGATCATTGTGCCTAAGAGAAATATATACATGTTGAACAAAGAATATTTAATCAGGTGCACTATAAGAAGATAATGAATAAGGAGTTTTGACTCAATATGTAGATAGAAAAATACGATATGGACAATATTATTGTTTATATGGGATCCAATGTGAATTTCATCCCGAGGCAGACTTGGGAGATTATGAGATAGTCAAAGTTGATTTGTTCACCTATCTAATTGAGACTAGTGAACCAGCATAAGATCGTCCCAATTAGAAGGTTGACATGGGTAAGTGTTAGAATTGATGGAGTGCACAAAGTGGCCTATTTTGAAGTGATTGAGATAGTATATGGAAGCATCCCTTACTCAACACTCCTTGGACTTAATTCAACCTTCTACAAATAGACCATAATTGAACTAAAGAAGAGACATATGATATTTGAAGAAGACAAATTGAAGGTTACTGCGCCATTGGATCCTATTTAAGGAAGAAGGTATATAGAGCCATTGAAGGTGTTATATCCCTAAAATTCTCTACATATGCATACATGGCCTTGGCCCTCTTACTTGCATTTTTTTCCAAAGCACTGCTGAGAAACTCTTCTTAAAAAAAAAAATTTAAAATATTTTCACACTCTACACCATTACGTCCGGTGTACATATGCTTTCTGCACCACTACAACTCGCGTAAATACATATGTTGCACCATTACAGCCCATGTATGCTTGCAAAAGTTGCAAAAAATAAAATGTTGCAAGGAATTCGTTGAAATTGATGGGTTGTTGGAGGTTTCCCAACTAATCCACCTACTATAGCCTGCCACCCAACTGAATAACCATCCTTTTGGCATATAAAAGGAGGCGTTGGGGTCTCATTTCTAACATAAGCATAAGAATAATGAAACTCTGCCCAATTTCACTTCCCCTACTTGCCCAAGATATTGTTTCCTTTTGTGATAAATTGCCTCGGCATTCCCTCATTAGCCCCTTATTCCTCCATTTAACCCATTCACTTCCATAGAAGAGATAATAAGGTTGAGAGGATAACTTCATATAAGGTGCACTTGGATCATGGTGAAGAGGAGCTTGGACCAGGTTCACGGAATAGTGGCTGAATTAGATTGTAAAGGTATAATCTTCATGTTATTAATAAAATAACTACATTTTCTTGTCCCAAGATGATGGTGTCTTGAATAATTTTATTTTTTTATGCTTGACATTCTAACATCTAAACCTAACTTATATATGGAATAACATGCTTGTAGTTCTCTGTTTCTAAATTTTTGGATGCAGGTCATCCTTGGGAGGAGGCATGCAGTCAATATAACTACCAAGTGTGAGGAGGTTATCACCAGACGTGGGATTATAGGTATAGTTACCCGATGTCCTTTCTCTTTTCTTTCTTTATAGTAGTTTTGGTATGTTTCAGGTAGTATTGAGAATTAATTAGCTTTTAGATGGTTATTTTCTCTACCTGCATTTTGAACCCTGGTGTAGTTAAAGGGGGGTTATTTCTCATTAGAAGAACTAACGACCATATTGGGGATAACCTCTAGGGATTTTTAGGGAATTTTGGGTTGTTTGATTGGATTTTTTTCCTTTCAAGTTTCTTTGAGTTTTCTGAGTCTGTCAAGGGATTCTCGTCACCTTCAGGTGCAATACGAGTTGTCCCTACCCTGTAAGACTATCTGATCTTTTATTTTTTTGGAAAGATACAAAGGTGTATGTGCCCTACCTTGAGTCAGCACGCATGCATACGCGCTCTGCTCAATAAACAACCTGCGTACATATGCAGGTTGTTGATGCAACAAACTGCGTCTCTATTTCATGAAAGTTTTTGAAAAAGAGGGAGTTTGCCTCTTTCTTGATTGAAGTTTACACTTCTCAAGGATTTCTTGGATTAGTCCAAAGTCTTTGTTAACAGCCATATCTTGGGTTTAGTTTTCAGTTTACTTTTTTTCTTGGTCTTCTTGTGTTTCCTAGTATTTTTAGCTTATTTTTAGCTTGAATTTTAAGAAAAATGAGTTGCATTTTGAAAAATAATTCCCCGTCATGGCCGAGGGGGGCCATGAATCATGTATTCATCAGTTTCTTTTAGCATATTTTTTTTATATATGCTTTGATTGGAAGAAAATATAAAAAAAAACATAGTTTGTTAGGTCTCTCTCTTTCTTTACATTTTCTTTGCATTGTTATTTGAAAAAGAAAAATAAATTAGCATAGTGTTGTGTTTTCTTCTCATCTTAAAATCATTTCAAAAGAAAAATAAGAAATAAAATTCGTCTTTTCCCGTCTTCTTATAAGTTTCATTTTTTGCATGAGTCTTAACAACATCAGTTGCACTACCACACCTTCTGAGTAAATCAATCCTTTAAAAAGAACTCTTAATTTAAAATAAACTAGAATTTTTCTTTTTGTAGGGTCAACCAACTATTTTAGGGTTAGGGCCTTGAATTAGGTTGGAGAGGAAACTCTTCAAGGCCATTAAATAAAACATTGGATTCTGAGTTAGGGAGTGTTTAAGTCCAGTATCGTAAAATTTATTTGATACCCCCCTCTAACACAGGGGATAAACACGAGGTCACATGAGGAAAGGCAGCGAAGAGAACCCGTCCAAAGTCAGACTGAACATAGTGGGGAACACATATTGAGGATCTGTCTTGGGAGTATTACCAATTTCATTTTCCTACGAAGCTTCATGGACCTCAAATCCATTCGATATTCCATATTGTTTTTCAATCCATTTTCTCTCGATACCCTTGATAGATTTTGGACTTGTTATCCTACTCATTGCGATCTGCCCAACTGTTGAATGTACCCGCCTGGTGACTGACTGGGAGCTAGAAAATTAGTTGCCCATATTCTAGGGACTTACACGGGTGACTGTGGGGGTATACCACGATACTTGGGGAAGACGTTGGATCATTCTTCATAGTGTATACTTGGAGGGTTATTCAATGTTTGAGTTTCACTTACACCAGTTAGTTTCTCTAGTGTTGATTGGCGTAACTGTCCTTCCTACTAGATAGTCAACTACTTGATTTTCCTTTAGAAATTTTAGTGTGTGCTATGTGCTCCCTATTTTTCCATAGTGAGTTAGTAATTCATTGCTTTGGGTCTCTAACCTAAGGTGGTAGACCACCCACTCTATCGATCATGAGGACTTTTCAGTCTTCCGCTTAGAAACATGGAGCTATCTCTTTATAGGAATTTGTTTTGTAACAGTGGTTTTTTGGAGTCAATGTGTGAGAATTTTACGGACTTGAACGATCCAACAAAGGGAGAACCTATACTTAATATATTCATGTATAAATGTTCAGATGATACAAACCAAGGAACCCCTTCACAAGGGAATTTTTTTTCTTTTCCTTTCTTTAGAAACATTGGTGTCCCTTTGATGGCCACTTTGTACATTCTTGGGTTGAATGTGGGACTATCGGTTTGGCTCGGTACCATTCCAAATGTCCCAAATGATATTGATGCTTCTCAGTTAATAAATTTATGTCATGGGAATCATGTTGATGTTCCTTCGTCAACAAAGTATTCTCCTCCTCCTTCTCTCGTCTATGGTGAAAGTAATGTTACTAGTAACCGAAATTCTAAACGAAATAGAAAGAGGAAGAATAGGAATAATAAATCACCAACCTCTACGAGTGATGTTGGAGATAAATCACCAACCTTTGCAAGTCATATTGGAGATAAGTCCTTGACCTCTGCTAGTCATGTTAAAGACCAACAACCAACCTCTGCAAGTCATGCTGGGGGCATGAACCTAGTCCCTACAAGTCATACTGGAGTTCAAAAACCAACCTATGTGAGTCATGTTGGAGAGTATAACAATCGATGCAAATCATGGTGGGGGAAAGCACCTAGCCTCTATAAGTCATGCTGGGGGAAAACATCCAGTCACTACTAGTCATATTGGTACTAGGTTTGTAGCCTCGATGAGTCATGTTATAGACCCATCACCAACCTCTACAAGTCATGTTGGATATCTACAACAAACCACTACTAGTCATGCTTGGGGCATTGATTATGTTGAGAAACCTAGATAGATAGGATGTAGTAAGATTTGCAAGGGAGATCACCTTACTCATATGTGCCCTGGAATTCCAGAGGTAAGTGTTCAGAACCAAACATCAATATAACATATAAAAACCCCAGGAAAAGTACTCAACACCTTGAAAAAGAGATAATTTCAAATAACGAGCCTCTTTGAGGGGG
>JZKD02S0783244.1:258837-283090 GCA_000966675.3 Picea glauca
AGACTAGGAGGTATAATTACAACTAATGGCCTAAATCCGACATAAATAAAATAACATTACTAATATAATATGCCCCAATTAAGGGGTAATGAGCCAATATTAGGGCTTAACAGTAAGAATATTTTGGTCCTTGTTTGCAAGCTCTTCTGATTCTGAGTCTTCTGATGTTTCCTCATAGCCTATTCAGCTAGTGGTTGTGTCGATGAAATATTCGGCTGATCCCACTCCTCGTTTGGGGGTGATGTGCCTGTAGATGATTTTTTCTAACACCCTTTTCATTCAGTGGTTGAGAAATTGGTCATTCCTATGTAGTCTTCGGTTGCTCCCTCTCTTCTCTTGGAGAGTGTCAAGTCTACCAAAGTGGTCACACTGATGAAATATTCATCTAATCCCACTCTTCTCTTGGAGAGTGATGTGTCTACCGATTATGTTTTTATATTTTCCAGTTCAGTACTGTCAGAACAAGGGAGCATTCTTCTCACTTCGAGAACACCCCCTCCAAGTCCTAGGATGATTTCCTTTGATTGGAATGACCTTGTTGAGCCTTGTCTTCCTTCTTCTACACCCTTTCAAATAAGGTTTAAAGTTAATTCAAATAACATTTACCGATGTATTATAGATGAAGGAGCCTCTGCAATTATTTTATCCTCCTTGGCTCGGAAAGCTTTGGGTTCTCCTAAGCTTGTGACTACTTCACATGAGTTGTTGTATTTTGACAGACGTCCTAGTGAATATTTGGGGGTACTTCCTAAGTTACCTATCTCGTTAGGTGGGAAGATTGTCCTTTTCGATGTTATAGTGGTGCAAGGCCTGTTAGATTTAAATATTCTTCTGGGGAATTATTATGTATATGCTATGAACTCTATGGTGTCTACGCTCTTCCAAGTGATGCATTTATCTCACAATGAAAGTATTGTCACTATCGACCAACTTGCATCGGATAATCATCATCCTAATTTGACATTATTTCAGGCTCCCCCTTTATATGTTCCTAGTGTTTGTGTAGACTCTACCCCACGAGACTCCCTCATGAGCATGTTGTGTTGTCTTTCAAGCTCCCTCTGAAATATGAAAGCAACATCCGATGAGACTGTATATATGCTTTTCTATCTTGTTTGGATCCACTGAGAAAAGTAGCCCCTTGGAGTCTTCTTTAAGCCCTTTTAAAACTCTCTAAACATGAAAATATTGTCGAGCGATCTTATTTCCCTTCATGCTCACCAAACTCAAATTTGAAGGCACATCTGTTTGGTGGTAGTTTTCCCCATTTTTTGTCCAGATGGTCAATTTCACAAATAAACATATTCTCTAGGAACTTAGGCTCGCTAGAAGAGTATTCTCAGGCGTAAGCTTCACCCTTTTTTGGGCCCAAGGGACTAAATTTTTAAAAAAGGAACATTATCCTTGGTTTTGGTTTATCACCTTTTTGGGCCTTGGAGATTACTTACGAAAAAGGAAACCCCATGGAGTCCATTGTTAATCTCTTTTCAGACTCCCTAAAATTGAAAATATCGTCGAGTGATGTTGTTCTTTCACACTTGTTAAATTGGTCTAGAAGAACATCTACTGGCATGATTTTAACCCTTTTTCCAACCTCTAGATTATAGCGAAAAAAGATACACCTCAGTAGATTCATATCTCCAAGAGAGTTCTCCTTAGTAACTTTTATACTTTTTTGGGCTAATGAGACTAAACTCAGAAAAAGGTTTTGAGTCCATAGTTAATCTCTTTTCAGAATCCTTAAAATTGAAAAGATTGTTGAGTGATCTTGTCTTTGTCACACTCGTTAAAATGGTTTTGAATAGACATATTTTCGGTGCAATTTTACCCATTTTTTGAACTGAATAGACTATCTCTAAAAAATGTACTCCCTGGAGTCTTCTTTTACATTTTTTTAGAACATCTAAGTGTGAAAAAACCATCGATCTTACCTTCTCTGGACTCGTGAAAATTATATTGAGGGGGGTCTCATTGTGTCTTGCTTAATCACATTTTCATATTTACGTCTTTGTCCTAATGTCAGCTCCATGTTTCTCTCAAATGAACCTTTAAATCATGCCTTATACACAAGCCTTGTAGTACTTTTCTTCTGCGACCTGACACCTTGACCCATGGAGGAATTTTCCCCGAGTGTTCTTTTCCTGCACATGTCTCCTTCCTATGAACATTAGTATGTTCCTTGCACTTGGAACTAGTATGATTTATTGCAACACTTGTTCCTCCTTTTTAACGTAGCATTCTTTTATCCTTTTTCAAGCTCTTTACAAATTGAAAAAGACAAAACAATCAAATATTCCAAAAAGAGGGGACGGGAAATATGTATTATTTTTCCAGCAGCAGAAAGAGTCACCATTGGACAAAGAAAATACTTATGTTTGTTCACCAAGCATTGGGATCTAGTATGACCTTAGGAAGTTGTTCTCTCTACATAGAGTTGTGTCCTCCTATTCTTAGTTACTCTTCCAAACACATGGAGAGTTTACATTGCCTCCTACATCACGAACGTATGTCAATGTTGTGTTGCCTGAGTCTGATCATATTTTGTGGTTTTGTCCAAGGGAAGTTTCACCCAACTTGAGTCGTCCTTTTTGCAGTTTGTCTCTTCACCTCATGAGTCGTCCATCCCAAGAGTCCATTCAAGTCCTAATTCAAAATTGACGAAGTTCTATGCCTGATCATCGAGATACTCATGTCTTTTCCCAACGAGTCATAAAATACCTCAGGGTAGTGAGTTATTCACTCAAATTGTACTCCTACATGATTTTTGAAGATCTTGAATTAGTTTATCGAGCTCTTAAGGCCTCATCTCCATCCATCAGGTGTCATTGTCTTCTTAAAGATGGAAACTATATTTGTATATATTCAACTGATTTTGAGATGTAGATTTGGTGTGGAGTGCTCACGGATACACTTTATATAGTTATATGACATGGATCTACAGTTTATTTGATTGGAAACCATCATTTATTTCATCTCGGTCATGGGTATGCCCACCTCAGAGAGACAATTGTTGTTTTGCAGATGACACCTCCTGAAGTTTGGTCCCGGGCTCACTCGATATCGTACATTAGTGAATATATTGTAATGTATGTTGGCCATCAGTTTCTCTTCAGACCTCACACATTAGGGGGCATCTATTATAGCCTTAAAATTCTCTACACATTCATACATGGCCTTGGCCCTCTTACTTGCATTATTTTCCAAAGCATTGCTAAGAAACTCTTCTTAAACAAACATTTTTTATAAGATGTATGTGTCGTTCACCATTAATATCCCCTTAAATACACTTGTTGCACCACTACATCTCACTTCCATACACATGTTTTACCATTACAACCCACATATGCTTGAAAATTTTGAAAAAAAAAAAAAAGTTGCAAGGAATTTGTTGAAATTGATGGGTTGTTGGAGGTTTCCCAACTAATCCACCTTCTATAGCTCGTCACCCAGCTGAATAAACATCCTTTTGTCATATAAAAGGAGGTGTTGGGGTATCATTTCTAACATAAGCATAAGAATAATGAAAATCTACACAATTTCACTTCCCCTCCTTGCCCAAGATATTGCTACCTTTTGTGAGAAATTTCCTCAACATTCCCTCATTATCCCCTTCTTCCTTCATTTAACCCATTCACTTCCTTAGAAGAGATCAGAAGATTGATAGGGTAAGTTCATAAAAGTTTCACTTGGAGCATGGTGAAGAGGAGCCGAGACTAGGTTTGCAGAACAATTGTTGACTTAGACTGTAAAGGTATAATATTCGTGTTATGAATAAGAGAATTACATTTTCCTGTCCCAAATGATGGTGTATTGAATACTTTTATTGAATTATGCTTGACAGTATAATAGCTAATCCTAACTTATATATGGAATAGCATGCTTGTAGCTCTCTGTTTGTCAATTTTTGGATGTAGGTGAGCCCTGGGAGGAGGCGTGTAGTCAATAGAACTTCCAAGTGCAAGGAGGTCATCATCAGACGTGGGATTAGAGGTATAGTTACATTATCTCCTTTCTCTTTTCTTTCTTTATATTAGTTTTGGTATGTTTGGGGTAGTATTGATAATTAATTAGCTTTTAGATGGTTATTTTCTCTGCCTACATTATGAACCATGGTGCAATTAGAGGGGCATTATTTCTCACTAGAAGAAGGGAAAGTGGCTTGAAAACTTGTATAACATGACTGCATGGATGGACTATTATGTGAGCCCTACAACCGATGGTGTACTTAGCTATAGAAGTGTTAGTTCATGTGCATCAAATTCAAAATAATCTTCGGATAATTGGAAACAAAGTTTGTATGAAGTGTCTACAATGAAATGTTCTTGAATTACCCACAAGTTGAGATGATTTGGAACCGTGGGATGTGGTCCTCCAAGGTATGAATGACTAACCAATGTGGATTCTTTTATAAGAGAATTTTAATTTCAAATATCATATCAAAAGAGATTATTAGCATTATATTTCTTGTTGAAAGTGACCTCAAAAATATGGTGGGTTGCACATAAGGATGGAAGAGGATATTGGTAGCAGTGTAGAATACTACTACAAGTTACATTTAGGACAAAGAATGGAGATACTATGCAAGAGTATATAAGATTGATCTGCTTAATGGAGCATGTTACAAAATGTATTGAGACATGGAATAAAGTACCCAATAAATAATGGAAACATTTGTTTGTACACACCTTGGGCACAATCCCGAAGAATTGGTACTTGGAACTGAAAGTGCATAGAGAAACTGTAGATTGTGAAGAATTACTGCAAAATTTCAAGTTAACTTTTATTTTTCAAGATGATGTTCCTTTAATTGACTCAAATTTGCAAGTCATCGAGAACAATATTTTTTCAGTAGAAGATTCAGTAGAATTAGTACATGTATGTATCATGCATAGATATTCTCCAGTAGTGGGAGAAGTTATGCATTGCTATAATGTTGTTCAAGAATACCAAGAGGAAGGTGAAGATACTAGAAATGTGAAAATAACAGAAACTGAAGGAGAGTGAGTAGCAAAAGGATCGTAGCTTGAATTTTTCATATATAGAAATCCATTGAGGATGCACAAGGTAAATATCAGTATAGAAGATAAGCCCAAATTTGAAAACATAGGAGACTAATGGAATGAAGAGACTGTTGAGAAGATAGTGGACTTAATACATGAGTATCAAGACCTATTTTTTACTACTTTTTCATATCTAAAAGGGATTTCTAGGGAGTTAGAATCCAAATACATCATTACTATGACATATTATTTGACCATATGGGTTGAAGCGGAGCCAACTAGAGATTGCATAGTTGAGACAAATATGCAGTTTTTGTTTGAAAATGTGGTGACAACGTTTGGATGCTATAAAATACTTATGAGTGATCAGAGAACTCATTCTCTGAATATGATAATTTCAACATTGACATAGGAGTTTCATATTAATCATGAAAAGAGCACATTGTATCATCCTCAGACAAATGGAAAAGTGGAAGCATTCAATAGGATACTCAAACATGCACTGATGAAGTTGTGTAATGTAAGTTGAGATGAATGAGACTTGAAGATTCCAACAATATTATGGTCGTATAGGAATAAAAGTAAGAAGTTAATAAGAAAAATCCTATTTAGACTAGTGTATGTCCAAGAAGTTATTATTCCTATGGAATTCATTGTACTGAGTCTACGCATTGATGTGTTGTCAGAGCTTACAAATTCTAGTGCTATAGAGAAGAGATTGTTAGAACTAGTAGAGCTATAAGAGGATTGGTTTTTCATAGGTTTCCATTGGAAATTTCATAAAGCATGCGATAAATCATGGCATGATAGGCACATTAAATAGAAGAAGTTTCATACATGAGACTTAGTTTTACTTTATGATAGATTTTTTTTGCAGCACCTTAAGAAGTTTCAAATGCATTGGATAGGTACATATGTGATCAGGTTTGTGACAGATGCAGTTGATTTTAACATGGAGAAACTGAATGGAGAAGTTGTGGAATGAATTGTTAACGGTATTTGGTTGAAACTATATAGGTACAGTCGTACTTCCACGCACTAGTCAAAGCGCACAGTATGTGTACCATAGTAATTTTATTATAGTCTATTATAGAAAAGAAAGAAAAATAAAATAATAAAAGTAACAAAACAATTTTAAGGTTGAAGTAATGCATAAGGATAAACGATTAAGGATTTAAGGCCATAAAGTGTTGCCAAGAGGTGGAAAGAGGAAGGAACTATGCGCAGGGAGGAAGATTGAAGTGAGACAAAGATATGCACAAAGGACAGACATAGTGAAACAAGTGGTCTAGAGGGTTTATAATATTATTCCATAAATTCCTAGGGAGGAAGACACCCCATTAGAAGAACATGTGACAAATATAAGTCAATCCATTCAAGGCTTCCACACAAACATTATTGATTAAGAGGCACAATAGATACTGAGAAATCCACTAGATGAAAGGGAGAAAAGGGAAAAGACGATGAAAGAAACTATGGAAAAAATCAAAATTATGGAAGCAAAGTGTGCCAAATTATACAACGAAATCATAGGAGTATGGAAATAGTTGATAGAAGACATGGAACTGGAAGAAATTGAGTAGAAGCTACAAACTATGCAGGAGAAGGCATAAAAGTTTAAGTAAGTAATGAAAACATTACCACCAATAGAGATGATGGTAGGAATCGTAGATAATATAAACTTGTATTCAGAGATAAAATAGATGAGGGAACAATAATAATCTCATGCACAACAGATTGAAACAATGCAGGACAGATCATACAAGGTGATGAAAAAAGTAGCACCTGTGTAGGATACATTCAAGTAGGAAGTACAAGAAAGTGCACAAATGTTGAAGACCCATATTTCTGTAGACACAATTGACGGAATTGTGTAGCAGGAAACAAAAGAAAGAGTAAATATCACAACTGCAAAGGAGATGTTTTAGAAGTTCATAGCGAATTGGAATAAATCCTGAAGTGGCTTAGGATGAGCCAAAGGTGATTCTTGGGGGCCTGTTGGAGTAGGACATTTTGGGTAAGATTTGGGAATCACACAGGAGAAAAACATGCAGCAGGTCATAAAGGGATTAGTGTGCATAAGACAATTAGTGAATATTCAGGAGCCAACACATGGAAGGAGGAATTTATTTAGTAGTATTTTGATGTAGTAGAATCATCATCAGTCTAGAGAGGCCAAGCAGAAGATAGCTCAGCAACCAATGCACACATTTAAAACTATTTTTAATTTCAAGGAGAGAACATCATTTTGATGTTTTAAAACCATTGCAATTAAATCCCTTTAATAGTTGGAGGCTTGAGCCATTGTATAAGATTGCAAGAGATTGTAATCGTCTTAATTATCTATAACATTGTATAGATTTTGAGCATCATCCCTTATCTAGTTGTAAATTATCATTCAATGTAATAGGCCTTAGTAGGTGAATGTTTTAACTATGATAGGATGTCACTAAGGTAGGTTGGAGGGAAGGATCAAGAAGGTCCTCATGTATAAATATATGTAAATTATTCCCAAATGGAGTTGCTTAATCTTATAGTTATTGTCATTGGTTATTATAGAGAGACACTGAGAATTATATGATTCCATATGCATACTTTGTTGAATAAATGCAAGAAGAAAGGTTTGATTCCAAATGCATGGTGTTACTTATTTCTGAGTTCATTGAGTAAATGTTATGTTATTTTCTTGTTGTGGTTGATTATGCACACATGGATGCATTTCTTAGTTAGACAGAGGAACTGTTAATGTTTCTTTAAGTTTCAATTGTTTCTTTTCTGAGATATCTAGTGCAAGGGGTGCAAAGTGACCACAAGGTGTGTGAAGTTTGAGTCGAGTCTGACTCAAAATATCAGAAGAGGTAGCATGAAAATTTGAATAGGAAGTGCCAGGAGTGAAAAATAGTTCAATTGAGAGAAACATTTGAGAACAAACCCAGGCAAGGTGTGCATTAGGCCTGCTCACATTTATAGCATTGAAGAGTATAAGTTTGGAGAGCGCAAGGAGTGCATGAAAAGTTCCAAAGAAAATTCAAAGTATCAAGGTGAAAAGGCACCAGAGGTGTGCAGTAGTGACTTAGAAAAATTTATAAGTCTAACATTTTAAAGTGTTCAGAGGAGTGCAAAGGAAGGCATGGAGGTTCAAATTTCCTTTCTTGGTCAAGATTAGGAAGGATAGCGGCCAAGATCCTTCAAAAAATGAGGAGTTTTATTATTTTGGATGACGAGCGGATGAAATACACTTGTGGAGAATCCAATCATTTCCTAGCCACTAGATATAGGAAAGTAGCATGAGAGTTACCACCGGAAGTCCTTCGAACTTTGCAAGTTTGACAGATTTCATTCGAGGAGTGAATATGAGTTGGAACCCCTCCGAGGTTCCAAAGTCTGAAACTCATATGGAGCATTGATTCCAGTGGGCACGTTGCAACGGCTCGTTGAGTCTGGGAGACCAACACTCTAGGAGATATGTGGAGTGATGTTTTGAAAATCCTTGAAGTCCATAGCTTCGAAGCGGGTATAGACTGTCGATATAGTGGAGGAATAGGAGCTATCTAATCATGGGATTCATGATTTTTCATTCCATAAGAATAACACATTGGAATGGATAGGACCGTCAAAGAATGAAGTCCCAAAGTCATTCCCCACCGTGTATTTCAATGGGTTTGTTTTTCAGCACTCTGTCACTTTGTTTTTCAGGAGTAATGCGGTAAAAAATTTCTAAGACTCCCTAAGACTGGGATCTATGAAGTCCTGAATTCTTCAGAAACTAGATATTTATCCCATGATTAGTCCCACAATCCCTTGTAAGACTTTTCTAGATCTTCGGGACTCCTGCAATTTGGATTATCACACAGGAAGAAAGGTATAGGACCTACGAGAATTGTTTTGAGGTCTCATAAGGAGCTTGCGTGCTAATCCAGCTCCCAAATTTAAATGATCCTAGACTAGGAGGTTGTGTGGACCCCAGGGAGTGGGTGGGGGTTTTCATCAAGTGGTATCAGAGCCTGAATTGTTCTCTCTATGAGGAATAACTTGGTACCATGCCTCCAAGGACACACAGGGACAAACCAATAGTGAATCCAACAATGGAAGAAGAGATGAGGTGACTCTATGCAAGATTAGATACCATGGAGATGACGTAGAGAAGAGAACTAAATTCTAGCGACATTGACGAGGATGAGAGTGAAGAAGAAGAAGAAGAGGGAGTTGTAGGAGAAGAAGTTGCAGAAGAATGACTGCTGAAAACTATTGTCAAAATGGGAGCTAGAGAAAAAAAAGAGGTCCCAATGTATAAATGTAACCTAGATGTTGAAGAGTTGTTGGATTGGATAAGTTCCTTCTACAAGTACATTGATTATGAGGAGATAGATGATGAAATTAAAGTGAATCATGATGTGACCAGACTGAAGGGTCATGCAACATTATGGTGGGATGAACTACAAACTCACAAAATGTGCAAAGGTAAACAACAAATCAAAAGTTGGGATAAAATGATAGCTAAGTTAAAAGATAAATTCATACCCAAAGATTATCAGATAAATATTTTTAGGAAGTTGCAGAATCTGAGATAGAAGGGATTATTAGTGAAAGAGTACATTGAATAATCTTATAGGTTGAACATCATATCAGGGCATCGAGAGAATGATGAAGAAAAAATTCCAGGCATATAAATGGCCTGAGGTATGAGATTGAAGATGAAATCAACATGATAATAGTAAGGACTCTAGAGGAAGCTTATCAAGTGGTACTAAAAGTAGAGGAAAAGTTGGCCAGGAAGAAAATCCAGTGAAACAAAGGGAAAAATCTAAGCATAGGTAGAGGAATTGTTCGAGAGAAATTCCAGAAACCCAGAGTTGAAGATGAAAAGTATCAAATCCAGATAGAAAAAGGAGGAAGTTCCATAGGGGACAATATGGTGGCATAATCTCTTTTTATCGAGTAAGAGGAAGAGGCATAGGAGGAAGTTAAGTGTTATGTCTATGGAAAGACATGGAATATGTCTTGGGAATGTCCAAAGAAGAATAAAGAAGGAGGTGGAGATGCTCACATTTCTGAAGCACAGAAGAGGGATGTGGAGGCAGAAGCAACAGAAGAAGGGAGATCCCTCATGATGAGTAAACTTCTCATAAAACCAGATAAAGACGCAAAAAATCCAGTTCAAAGAACCAATCCATTCATGACTTCTTGCAATACCAAAGACAAGGTATGAAAAGTGATCATAGACAGTGGGAGCACTGATAATCTGGTATCCACATAAATGGTGGAAAAGTTGGAGATGGATAAAAATGCACATCCAAAACCATACAAAGTATCATGGTTGCAAAACGGGCACCAAGTCATGGTAAGTCGACAATGCAATATTGAGTTTAAAGTAGGTGGTTATAAGGATGAGTCTATGTGTCATGTCATACCTATGGATGTTTTCAATGTTTTCTTGGGAAGACCATGGAAATATGAGATAAATTTCATACATGATGGAAGGAAAAATACTTACACTCTTGAGAAGAATGGTTGTCAGCATATGTTGCTACCAATAGAAGATAAGGGAGTGAAGGAAGAGGCTAGTCCTAGCATACTTCTCATGAGTGGGAAGGAAATCTTGAACGAATTCAAGAAGGAACACAAGATGTAGTTTGTTGTGGTGAGGAAGCCCAAAGTCATCCTTACGAAGACTTATATGGATGATATACCTGTAGAAGTTCAAGAATTGTTGGATGCATTTGCTGATATCGTGGTGGATGAATTACCTTATTCTTTACCACCCATCAGGAGTATCATTCACCACATTGACCTTATTCTAGGAGCGAGTTTGCAAAATAAAGAATCATACAGGTTGACACCTCAAGAGAATGAAGAGGTCAAGAACCAATTCCAAGAGTTTTTGGATAAAGGTTTTGTTAGAGAAAGCTTGCGTTGATGCACAATACGAACTATTTTAAGTCTAAAGAATTATGGAGGTTGGAGAATGTGCATAGATTCAAGAGAAATCAATAAGATAACCATCAGGTATAGATTCACTTTTCCCAAAATGGATGATTTGATGGATTGATTTAATGGAGCAAATTATTTTTCCAAGATAGACTTGAAGAGTGGCTATCATCATATAAGAATGAGAGAAGTTGATGAATTGAAGACCACATTCAAGATGAATGAAGGATTGTATGAGGGTATTGTTATAACTTATGCCATTTGGCTTAAAAAATTCCCCAAGAACATTCATGATATTAATGAATGATGTACTCAATGATTTCATTGATAATTTTGCAATTGTGTATTTAGATGACATTTTAGTTTTCAATAAGACTAAAGCAGAACATTTGAGGCACTTGAAATTGGTGTTGAGGAAGTTGCAACAAGAGAATTTGTTCATAAATCTAAAGAAATGTTATTTCATCAAGACATAACTCATATACTTGGGGTTTTTGATCTCTGCAAATGATTTGAATATGGATCCAGAGAATTTGAGGGAAATCAGAGAATGTCCTTCTCCAGGAAGCTTGTTTGAGGTAAGAATTTTTCATGGGTTAGCAAGTTTTTATAGGAAATTCGTCAAGAATTTCAGTAGCATTTGTGAACCCATAGTGTACACCATAAAGAAAAGGCACTGATATTTTAATTGGACAGAGGAAGCTAAGAAAATATTTAGAGTGTTAAAATACAATATAACAGAACAACCTATTCTAGTTATGCCCGATTTTGGGAAGACATTTCAAGTGAGATATGATGCAAGTGGAGTAGCTATTTGTGTAGTCTTGAGCTAAGACAATAAGCCTATTTCTTACTTCAGTGAGAAGTTGAATGCCACTAAGAGGAAGTACTCAACATATGAAAAGGATTTTTATGTTCTAATACAAGATCTAATAAAAAGGAGGCATTACCTTATTCCGAAGGAGTTTGTCTTGTATAGTGACAATTAGGATTTATAGTTCATAACCATATAGGAGAAGTTGAACTAGAGACATTCTAAATGGGTATAATTCATGAAAAAATTTACTTTTTTCAGTAATCATATTAGTGGTAGTGCTAAAAACGTTGTTTATTATTTGAGTAGGAGATGTCTGTTTATGAAGGAATTTCAAGTGGAGACCTTAGGGTTTGAACACCTTAAGGGGATGTATCGTGAAGATCCAAATTTCAAGGAGGATCACGAAGCATGTGCAAAAACTTTACTAAGGGACAAAAGTTAGTGGATGGAGTATTTGATACAATATGGATTGTTTTTCAAAGGGAGTCAATTGTGTATTATGAAATTCTCAATGAGAGATAACCTGTTGAAATAAAAGCACAATGGAGAATTGGTTGGACATTTTGTCCATGATAAGACTTATGCACCATTGATTTATTCATACCATTGGCCAGGTATGAGGTCTGACATGAAGAAATTTTTGGACAAGTGTAGAGTCTACCAGTATGCAAAGGGAAAACAACAAAACATTGGTCTGTATCATCCATTTCCTACTCCAAACAGGACGTGGGATGCCATAAGCATGGATTTTGTGTTGGGATTGTCAGGAACCTAGAGGGGGAGTGATTCCATATTTGTAGTGGTTGAAAGGTTCTCAAAGATGTCACATTTCATACCATGTGAGAGAACTACTTATGTTACTCACATAACCAATTTTTTTTCCAAGGAGGTTGTGAGATTACATGGTTTTCCCAGAAGTATAGTCTCATACCGAGTTACCAAATTCATTGGACACTTTTAGAGAACTCTGTGGAAGAAGCTGGGGATAGAATTGTCCTTCATTTCAACATATCACCATTAGAAATACAAACATAATGAAGTGGTAAATCAGATCTTAGTAAATTTTCTAAGGCAATTGGTCACTAAACATCACAGTCAGTGGGATCAAATTCTGCACTAGACAGAGTTTTCTTATAATGATTCACCAAACAAAAGAACTAGAAAAAGTCCATTTCATATAATGTATGGGATGCATCCAAGATGAATTTCAGAGTTAGGAAATTTGGGACATGATGACTTCTGAAGTGTAGGAGAAGAAGACTTTGTTGCAGAGATGCAGAAGCTACATGATCAGATAAAGGGGCATTTACATGATAACATCCAGAAGTACAAGAGCCGCATTGATCAAAGAAGAAGAGAGGTTCATTTCGAGGTTGGAGATTGATGCAGGAGCATCATAAACAACCAACCAAGAAAATGACTTAAGAGGCAGAAGAAAGTTGGAAGACCACCAATGCACGTTTTTGAAATGTTTTTGAAGTATTAATGTAATTGTTAAAGGGAGGTGTACTTGCGTATTGTAAATGGATCATGAGCGATTCTCTCTCATCTGTAGAATGTAGAGGCATTTATGCATAGTTAATGAAAGTAGGTAGATTTAAATGATAGATTAGACAATTTTAGGAAGTAGGAGGGAAAACGGATATAGACACCCTCGTCTTTGTATCATAGAGTTAGTTGTCTCATGAGCATCACACAGAGAGAAGTTGTAACATTAGAATAGAGAAGAAGAAGAAGGAATCTGTAGCAGAAAATGGTAGAGAAGAACCCATGTACAAAAGATTTGAATTAATATATGAATCTTGAATCAAGCTCATGGTGTTATGATGTTTTTGTGTATACATGTTGAATGGTATGCTTATAGTTGTTTTATTCTCTTTGTTATACATTTGATTTAATACTGTGTTGAATGTATGATTTCATATTAAATGTTTGAAGTCTGAGAGAGAAAGATAAAGAGTTTCAATTGTTTCTCTTCCTGAGTGAGAGTCCATGCAAGGAGTGCAGTGAAACTGTTAGGGTCCTAACCCGCATATAGGTATATTAATATATTCTGATGTAATAAAGGTAAATATTAATAAGGCCTTTCAATAAAATAGAATAAGGTGGATGTAAGAAGACCTAATAGAAGCTTCCGCTTCTAGAAGGATCTTCCTCTAGATGCTTCTCTTGATAGACATTTTGTATAAATAAGGGTTGAGGGTATGAAAACCCTAGCTTGGAGATTATTGTAATAGAGCATTTCTCAATTGGAGGTTGCCCCCTCAAAGAGGCTTGTGAACATTGCTTTCTGAATCAAAGTGTTATTTCTATTGTTGTTCTTATATCATTTATGTGTTATTGTGGAGACTATGTTGGATATTTTACTGTTATTCTGCCATTTCTAGCATTTTATTTCTGTTTTGCATATTTTTTATATCTGGTATCTTGCAAGTAGTATCAGAGCACTTTCCTTGGCAGAAATTGTGGGAATTTTTTTTCAGGGTAGAGATGTATTCCGACATCTTTAAACCACAGAGATCTTTCATTACGCGCATAAACCTACGGTTGATGGATTAATACACGCAGGAAATACAAGTGGTTCTTAAGCGCACATCTTTTGGCCACCCTTGTAACCCCTGTTGGTACCCCTTCGAGTGGTAGTGCATCAGACAACACCTGTTTACGGATCGACCTAGATTTACTGAAGCCCTCTTTAGATAAACCTATCGACCGTCGTACTRCTATAGTGTCACCGAGAACAACACTCGAGAAGATACTCTCTAGTACCTGGGTAGTCGGGTAGTACGGCTAAGGGTACGATCTATCCTCCTTAGTTAGTTCCCTGAGATATTGGGTCGAGTACTACTGTTGGACCCTACATGTATATCAAAGAGCTATAGCACAGGGCAAACCCTTGTGTGTAGAACCCTTGAATACCTAATGCTTTGGGGACATAAACATAAACGAATTAAAAATAGACCAGATCTATTGTCGCGCAACTGTGTTCAGGTTGCCAAGTAAATACACATCTCTTTATGGTTAAACATTTGGGGATTTCATCACTGCAGTATTCTTCAGACCAGAGTATAACTCCGCAGGTGTAAAAAAAAAAAAAAGTCTGGAAATTTTTTCACCATTATTTGAGACCTATTCCATTGGATTCATCTCTCCGCCCTTATCACTTTCAACCATATCATTTTTAGACAAAATTGTTGACCCCACCCACCCCTTTTTAGTTCACCCATCCTCATGGCCCATACCTATAGCCAAGACCTGGAAGCTCGCTTCAACACCATGCAATCTGGTTTCCTAGAAACCCAAAAATAAGTAAAACAACTCAGTACTACTGTTGCCTCCATCGATTCGTCCATCAATGCTACCATAAATACAACCATGAAGTCCTCAATGGAGGAATTCAAACAAGAACTTACCACCCAGCTTGAATCTGTCTTTACAACACTCTGCACCAAACTAAAGATCCCTATAGATGATCATTTCTTTGAAGCACATCCAAAGAATGAAGGCGAAACTTCCTCCCATTCCCATACCTTTCAGTCCCATCACATTCAACGTGACATATGCCTTCCGCGGGTGGACGTGAACAAATTTGATGGATCGGACCCCACTGGTTGGGTAACCCAAATGGAACATTATTTCTCTTTATATGGCACTACCGATGACTTGGCCAAACTCCGGTATGGTGTTCTCCATCTAGATCAAGAATGTTGGCAATGGTGGCAATGGAGAAAAACTTCCCATTAAGGGTATATTGATTGGACCCAATTTGTGACTGAGCTTTATGAACACTTTGACACAGACACCAACCATTTGGTCCATTTGACAAAGTTGAAGCAATCTAGAATAGTAGAAGACTTCATACCTGCCTTTAAACACCTGACTTTTCAAACAAAGGGCATGACTGATGCTTTCTTTCGAGAATGTTTTATTAGTGGCCTCAAGGAGGAGATTCGGGCCCATGTCCTCATGGCTCAACCCTCGACTTGGGTGGAGGCTACTAAAAGAGATAAAGAAGCACAACAGGTGGTATCATCTCAAAACCAAAAACCCTCCTTTATCCCTCGCCCTAAACCCGTCACTCCCAGTACTCCCTCCGCCCCATTAAAAATCCAAAAATTGACCAAGGCTAAAATGGATGAACGCAAACTCAAAGGCCTTTGTTATAATTATGATGAAAAATATTTCCTGGGCCACAAGTGTAAGAAACAAAATATTTTTATGGCCATCTCTGAGGACATTTTAGAAGAGGATGTTGAAACTCCCCTTGTGTCTGAGTCACCTAAAATCACTGACATAACCCCTCCCTCAGGCCCTCCCGAAGTAGAACCCATCATTTCCCTCAATGTTGTTACTGGTTTTTCCGCTCCCCAAACCCTCAAGTTAATCGGTTACATCAAGCATCGAAAGGTCATCATTCTAGTTGATAGTGGAAGAACCCATAATTTTATTCATTGCCGCATTGCCCAAGAAAATCATTGCTACATCCATGTTGTCAATAATTTCCAAATCATGACTGCCAATGGTGGTTCCATGAAATGTGGAGGGCACTGTGAAAATGTGTCTCCAAATTGGTGACTACGACCTAAAATCCCATATGTTTTCTATTGACATGGGTGGTTGTGACATTGTGTTGGGTGTCGACTAGCTAAGAACTTTGGGTCCCATTCTCATGGATTTTAAGGCATTAACCATGCAATTCAACCAGGAAGGCCACCAATATAAATTTCAGTGCATCACTGTTGGTTCACCTGAGGTCATTAGTTCCCATCACATGGAAAATATGCTCAAAAAAGGTCATTCTAGTGTCATGTCCCAACTCCATGCCATTCAAGCAACATAAACACCCTCGGTGCCACATGACCTCCAAGATCTCCTTTCTAAACATCAAATGGTATTTTCCACTCCCTAAGGCCTCCCTCCTTCCCATGGTGTTCATGATCTTTCCATTCCCCTTGTACCCAGAAGCCTTCCTCCCAATATCTATCCATATCGCCACCCCTTCTCACAAAAAAATGAAATTGAGAAAATGGTCTAGGAACTACTTAATGCAGGCGTTATACGCCCTAGTACGAGCCCTTACTCTTCTCCTATAGTCATGGTACTGAAGAAAGAAGGTTCTTGGAGAATTTTTCCTGACTTCCATGCCCTCAACAAACTGATGATTAAAGACAAATTCCCCATTCCTATCATTGATGACCTCCTGGATGAATTGAGTGGCACCCAATTCTTTACTAAACTTGATCTTCACTCAGGCTATCAACAGATACATATGAAAGAGGCAGACATTCCCAAGATGGCATTTCACACTCATGAGGGCCACTATGAGTTTTTGGTCATGCCCTTTGGCTTGTGTAATTCTCCCTCCAACTTCCAAAGACTCATTAATCATGTCTTCCATCCCTTTCTCCATCATTTTGTCTTAGTTTTCTTTGATGATATCCTCATCTATATAAAAACCTGGACCGACCATCTTATTCATGTAGATCAAGTTCTCCATCTCCTTTCCCAGCACCAAATTTTCCTGAAACAGTCTAAATGTACTTTTGGTGCCTCAGAAGTAGAATACTTGGGTCATATAGTTGGAAAGGATGGTGTCAGGGTGGATTTGAAAAAGATTGAAGCTAGGAAATATTGGCCGCACCCAAAGACTCTCAAAATCTTGCATGGATTTATGGGCTTAATAGGGTATTATCGCAAGTTTGTTAAGAACTATGGAAAGATTGCAACACCTCTCACGACTCTCCTAAAAAAGAACTCTTTCACTTGGACTGCAGCCGCTGCTCAAGATTTTCAAACCTTGAAGATGGCCATGTGCACCACTCTAGTTCTGGCCGTTCCTGATTTCACAAAGACCTTTGTATTGGAATGCGATGCCTCAGGGAAAGGAATCGATGTTGTCCTTATGTAAGAGGGTTGAACTTTGGCCTTCACCAGCAAGAAACTGTCTGAAAGGAATCTGGGCAAACCCATTTATGAAAAGGAAATGTTGGCTATTCTACATGTCGTTGAGCTGTGGCCCCCTTATCTCTTGGGACAACACTTCCAAATCAAGACCAACCATCAAAGACTCAAGTACTTTTTGGAACAATGCATTTCCTCCCAGGAGCAACAAAAATGGGTGACTAAGCTCTTTGGTTATGATTATGAGATCATTTACAAGAAGGGAAAATACAATGTAGTGGCAGATGCATTGTACCGAAAATATGAAGAAGAAGGATCCCTTTTTTCTCTTTCCTTCATTGTACTCGATTGGCTCCAAGCTATGCGAAAGGAATGGCTGCAAGACCCCAAAAGTTTGCTTCTGATCCAACAATTTTAGAGCAAGGCTCCGACTTCCCCATGGTACTCTTGGCTACAGGATGAGCTTTGATACAAAGGTTGTTTGTATTTAAGTAAACAATCAAAGCTTAAATCCACTGTACTTTCTGAGCTTCATGCTACACCCACAGTGGGGCACTCAGGGTTCACCAAAACATATGACCGAGTCAAACATTCTTTTTTCTAGGATGGTATGAAACATGACATCCATAATTTTGTAGCTGAATGTGAGGTGTGTCAACACAACAAGGGAGAAACCGTCAAATCTTTGGGCACACTACAACCGCTTCCAATTCCACCAACTATTTGGAAGGATATCTCTATGGACTTTATTACCGTCTTACCCAAATCAAGAAATAAATCAGTCATAATGGTGGTTGTGGATCACCTTTCCAAGTATTCTCATTTCTGCACTCTTCAACACCCATTTAATGCATCCACAGTGGCTTAACTTTTCATGGACTAGGTCTTCAAGCTTCATGGCATGTCGCACTCTATTGTTTCTGATCGTGACCCAAATTTCACAAGCAATTTTTGGCAAGAACTATTTAAGCTCCAGGGCACCCAATTGCATCTTAGCACAACTTATCATCCCTAGACTGATGGTCAAATGGAAGTTGTAAACAAGTGTTTGGAAACATATCTGAGGTGCTTTTCTTCTAAAAAACAACATCAGTGGGTTCAATGGCTACCCCTAGATGAATGGTGGTACAACACTTCCTACCATACAACTACTCGCATGACTCCTTTTGAAGCAGTATATGGACATAAGCCACCTTCATTTATCTCATACTTACCGGGTACCTCGAAGGTCCAGGTGGTTGACCAAACACTTATAGTTCGAGAGGATGTTCTTCGTACCCTTAAAGAGAACTTGTTCATGGCACAAAATTGCATGAAGAAACAAGCAGATCAAGGTCGCTCTGAATGTCAATTTGTAGAAGGGGATCATGTGTTTGTGCAACTGCAACCATACAAGCAAACTTCCCTCAAGGCCTAGCACATAAGCTAGCGCCCAAATTTTATGGTCCTTATACAGTTCTCAAACGTGTGGGACAAGTCACATATCAGTTAGATATTCCCAGTCAGTTGAAGCTACATCCAATTTTCCATGTTTCATGCTTAAAGAAGGTGATTGGAACTCAGTGCCAAATTCAAAGAAGGTGATTGGAACTCGGTGCCAAATTCAAACCAACCTTCCTGAGTTAGCTGAAGAAGGATCCATTTGGCTACAACCAGAAGCAGTTTTGGACCAACGTGAGCATCGCCTGCATTAGCGAACCATCAAGGAAGTGTTAGTCCAGTGGAAAGATACGAATCCAACAGATGCCACTTGGGAACCAACTACCATTATGTAGCAGTTTCCTCATCTCAAGCCTTGAGGAAAAGGCTATTTTTAAGGGGGAATACATGTTAGGGTCTTAACCCGCACATAGCTATATTAATATATTTGGATGTAATAAAGGTCAATATTAATAAGGCCTTTCAATAAAATAGAATAAGGTGGATGTAAGAAGACCTAATAGAAGCTTCTACTTCTAGAAGGATATTCCTCTAGATGCTTCTCTTGATAGTCATTTTGTATAAATAAGGGTCGAGGGTATGAAAACCCTAGCTTGGATATTATTGTAACAGAGCACTGCTTGATTGGAGGTTGCCCCCTCGAAGAGGCCTGTGAACATTGCTTTCTGAATCAAAGTGTTATTTTTATTGTTGTTCTTATATCATTTGTGTGTTATTGTGGAGATTATGCTGGATATTTTACTGTTATTCTGCCATTTCTAGCATTTTATTTTTGTTCTGCATATTTTTTATATCTGGTATCTTGCAAAAATGTCCACAAGGAGTGCATTGACAAAGGTTCATGGTTTATCTCTGAAAGCTCAGGAGGGATACCATTGTTATCATTCCAACAAAAGTGCAAGTAAAGCACAAAATCAGTGCAAGGTGTGCGCAGGCTAGTTGAAATCTAGAACTTATCAACCAAGGGGAGAGTTGAAGGACTTTTGTTGTCAAAGGTGCACAGAGTCAAAGAAATCAAATACTTAGAAGTATTTGAAAGTCTGTCGCAAGGAGTGCACGTAGAGGTCCTTTTCAGACTTGAGTTGCAAGAGAAATCTCAGGAGGGTCAATACCTTTGAGAGTACCCAAAGGGGAGATGGAGTTTGAAAATGTTTCATAGAAGTCAAGTTCCAATAGAAGAACACTAGTTCATTTCGTAGGAGTTGTCGAGGAGGAAATGAGCAGTTGGAATTCTCCATGGAGAATTAATGAAATAGCGAGGACCGTAGGATCTAGGAGAGTTGTGGATAAGTTAAGTGTTGGATCGAACAGAGGCTTATTAGTCTTTGACCCTATGGAAAGTGCCATTTTGGAATTCGGGGTCTAGAAGTGATAGAGGGATGGAAATCGAAGGTTTGTTCAAGTCCTGAAAGATGAAAATCTCAGAGTGATAGGTGGCAAGAATCCACGTCAGATATAGAGGAGAGAGGGGAAGACAGGTGGCATACTTGTCGTCGACGGAGTCAAGAATTCATTGACTATTTCGGGGTTTTGTAGGTTGGAGAGCCGGAAGCCTTGCATCAGGATTTGCGAAGACACGAAGTCCGAAACTTAGAATCAGTGAAAAGTCCCATAGGGGAGCCAGTCCTTGTTGAACGCATCAGTTTTAACATTTCGACACTTTTGGAGACAAGAGACAGGGGTTCCTTGTTTTGGGATTCCCGAAATTGTGAAACGCGATATGGTTGTGGAGGAGGACGCGACCGAATATTTCGGTGAATCGACATTTCGAGTTTTGGCAGTAGGGGGATGAGAAACTCAACAATAGGGATCGCAAAATTGCGAGACCCAAAGTCCCGAATTAGCGAAGGGCATGACATTATTGTGATCAAGGAGATTTGGGTTGGCGCCTGGTGTTTGTTCATGCAGGCTCAATTCATAAGGACCTATGGATACGCTGTGAGTGTATGAGATATTCCCCGAGGGGAAATCAAAGAGTCAATTTGACTCAAGAGTAGATTTAGAAAGATCCTGCATGGACCTCGACCCAAGGGTTTGGGGGTCTGCACCAGTTATGGTATCAGAGCTTGATTTTGTTTGTATATTTCAGGCAAAGGGAGCCATAAGAGAAGGAGTATTCTGATACACATCAGTTGTGGTATCAAAGAACAAAAAAATTTCTTTGTTTTTTGTAGTAGAGAAAAGAGGAACATTTCTCAGCCATGTCGCCGATAAGAAGAGATAGGCCCATGCCAATGCCTGATCTAGTAGTGGAGAGGGAAATGCACGAACTACATGCCAAGCATGATGCCATGGAGACAACACAGAGGCTCATAGTTGAAACTAGGGATATTAGTGAGGCTGACAATGAAAATGAAGCTATGCATGAAGGAGAAGAAGTCACAGTCGAAGATGTTGCAGATGAGTGCCTATTCAGGGTTGTTTCGAGGATAGGTGCTAGAGAAAAGATGGACATTCCCATGTATGAGGGGAAATTAGATGTTGAAGAGATTATAGACTGGATTAGGGCTCTGGATAAATATTTTAACTATGAGGATGTCGAGGAAGATAAGAAGGTCAAACATGTTGTCACTAGACTTAAAGGGCATGTAACACTATGGTGGGATGAACTGCAGGCTGACAGATGATGCAAAGGAAAGAAGAAAATCAAGAGTTGGGATAATATGGTTGCAAATATGAAAGTCAAATTCATACCCAAGGATTATCAAATCACTATGTTTCGGAGGATGCATAATTTGAGACAGAAGCTGATATCAGTGAAGGAATACACTGAAGAGTTCTACAAGTTAAACATCAGAGCAGGTCATCGGGAAAGTGATGATGAAAAGGTTTCCAAGTACATGAATGTTCTTTGATATGACATTCAAGATGAGATGAGCATGGTGATCATTCGAACTATAGAGGATTCTTATCAAATGGATCTAAAAGCTGAAGAGAAGCTGAGCCGAAAGAAAGGTCAAAGAGGTCGAGATAGTATTCAAGCCAGAGGCAAAACAATTTCCCAAGACAGGACTCAGAAGCCTAAAGAAGAGGGAAAGAAACCTCAACCTCAATATGAGAGAGGAGGAATCTCACAGAGAGGGTAGTATGCCGATAGAAATACTTTTCCTCAAGCTAGAGGAAGAGGAAGAGGTAGAGGTGGTGAAGTGAAATGTTTTGTCTGTGGAAAAATCAGACATAAATCTTATGAGTGTCCAGATAGGAAGAAAGAAGATGGTGAAACTCACATTGTCGAAGCACAAAGAAAAAATGTTGAGGCAGAAGATGTTGAGGGAAAAAGATTCTTGATGAGGAGGAAAGTTATCTTAACGCCAGAGAAAGAGGCAGAGAACCCGGCCCAAAGGAACAGACTATTTTAGACTGCTTGCAAAACAAAAGGTAGGGTATGTAAAGTCATCGTGGACAGTGGTAGCACAGACAATCTTGTTTCTACAGAGATGGTAGAAAAACTAGAGCTGGAGACTGTTGAACATCAAATCCCATATAGAGTTTCATGGCTACAAAAAGGACATCAGGTAAATGTCACTAAACAATGTTTAGTTGAATTTAAAATAGGAGGATATAAGGATGAAATATTATGTGATGTTGATCCAGGGGATCAAATTTTGCTCAAAATTCAAAGTGCTTGGAATCACTTCAAATCGAGCAGGTGCGTAGGCCTCATCATCACAAACCCAACACAATTCAAACAAGTTCAAACAGACATCGGATGAGTGAGATATTGTGTTCTGTTCAAATTGTCAAACAGGGAAAAAACATTTGCTGACTGTACAGTCCATACAGTTGCTGACGTGGTAGGGATGTACGCTGACGTGGCAGGGCCATACGCTGACATGGTAGGGTTGATTTGGAAGACAGTTGGCAGTTGGTCGGTTGAATCATTTCTTGACATGTGGCATATCTCTGACAAGTGGGATGGTGCCATGTGGCCCAGACATGGGCTGCCACGTGGCACCATTTTTTTGGTTTGGTTGTTAAAATTATATGGAGTCTGTGGGGGTCAAACCCTAGACCTCCTGCCATGGTGGAGAACTTTCACATGGCGTGGGTTACCAATAGCCCACACGTTGGTTCTTAATACATATATGGTTTTGTTTATATTTAATTTTGAGTTGTACTATGTTTTGGGCGCGGAACGGGTTGGGGCTAAGCCCCAACCCCCAATCATATGTGGATTCCCATAAGACCACACAGCGCACGCGCAATTCAAATGGAGTCAAAGCCTATAGTTGTATTGTTAATACATATGACTGATGGTTAAATGCGTGGGATTTTAATATTTCCAACAGTTAAAACCGCTCTGACACTTGTTGTATGTCCATTCGATTTGGGCCTTAGCCCTTTTATGTGCAGAGGTGTGGGCACATGGCCATGCGCCCAATGGCTTGCGGTTAGGGGGCTAGGTTCCCTAACCATTCTACAGTTGTGTGTGTGTTGCAGTTGTGTGCCCGGTGCTAGGTTTAAGCACGAAAAACCGTGCAAAGGCTAGGTTGGACACACAGAGGTGCAATTTGGCGATCCAGAGACAACAAGTTTGAAGGGGAACTACCAGGAAGCCTATCTTCTTCAATTTTTGGCCAAATCAGGTGCCAAAAAAGCCCAACTAGGGGTTTTTGGACATTATGAAGCCATTGGAGCCATCTATTTGGCATTTTGAGCATTTTAAAACACATATTTTATCACTTTGAGTAAATAATATAAAATATCCATTGGAAGTTGGACCAGGAGATGTAGCCCAAGAGAGGGGTGAACTCATTTATCATTTGTTGTGTTATGTGTTTACTGTTCACTGTATTTTTTGGTTATTATTGAATCTTGAATGTGTAATTTTCTATGAAAAATGTGTTTTCAAATTGATCCTTTTGCAATAGTACACTAAAATAAAACTTGCAAATAATTTCAAGAATACAAGCCTTTATCATTTTCAGATCAAGTTGGTATTAGAGCTTAGGTTTTTGAAGGCTTGATTGTTTGCAAGTGTTTTGGTTTCTTATGGTCACAAGGTTGAAACTCACAAGAGGAGAAGGTCCACTTGTAGAGCCAAGTTCTCATCCTTCAAGAAGAAAGGTTATATTATCACCTCAATCTTCAAGGAGGCATTCACCAAGTATGGCTCATGAAGAGAGTCATGAAAATGTTCCTACAGAAAATGAAGATCTCATAAAGG
>JZKD02S0783244.1:315659-354963 GCA_000966675.3 Picea glauca
CTAGGAAACTATGTTCTTCACTCCAAGACGATCCCGCAAAGTCTAAAACTTTTGCTCACTAAAAGTCTCCGTGAAGATGTATAAATATTTATGGATATGATGAAGTACTTTGGAAACCTATTTAGTCTTGTACCTCTAGATCATGTGGACCCATATAAACCTAAAAATATTCCTTTCTGGTGGAAGTGAAACCATATCCTGAGTCTGATTCTCTAGGAGTGAGTCATAGTCCTTCTGCATGGCTACTTGCCATAATGGATTTCCCACATCCTCACTATATATTTTTGGATCAGAATATTGAACGATATAACAATGCATGGGCATCGTAGGTTCATAAGATGAAATTACATGACAAGGCTCCTCATGCAGAGATCAAGTCCTCCTTGAATCCAATGGATTACCTGCAAGGTTTCCTGCTTCCCAAATTTTTATATGTGCCTTCTTAGGCATCTATTGAATCTTCGACATTGGATTCTTATCGGGTTGTACTACATGCTCATTTCCATGTAGAAAATATGAGTGTATAAAATCATCTCTGATGTCTAGAAATGATGAAAATACAAGATTATTTGTATGTTTCACTAGAGGTGCATGCAAAGTACTCTCCTTATGTGTAAGTAGAAAAGAGAAGTCATCATTATAAAACTTAGTGAATTTATACAACCTTGACTTGTGATCCACCTCACCAATTGAAATGATGGAATTGTCATCCATGTCAAGTACAAAAACTAAATCTGATGTAAATTAAACCTTTTTACCTTTCTAAGTGATCTAATAAACTGAGAGTAGATTCATAGAAAAATTTGGAACATGTAAAAATTTCTCAAAACTTCCATTATGGAGTTCCACTCTTCCCTCTCCTTCTACTACTACTGGATTATCTTCCCCCATAAGAATAGGGGGTCTTAAGCATGGGATCAAATAAGTAAAAAATTCCCTTTTTGCTGCCATATGGTGTGATGGATTCCATATGGTGTGATGCGTCAGAATCTATAATCCATGAATCATATGAGGAATTAATTGAAACAAGAGAATGATGATTACCTTTCTTAGGAGAAACATCTTATTCCTTCTACTTCTTGAATCCCTTTGGAATGAAGTTTACAAAGTTGTTATGCTAAAGTTCATGTTCCTTAAGATCGATTTGTTTCTTCATACATATGGATTCTTCAGGCTTCTTTTTATTGCAGAAAGTGCACTTATTTCCCTTCTTATTCTTCTTGGAATCTGAAGAGTCTTTGGAACCCGAAGAATCATTGAATGGATTGGAATATCCCTCTTTCTTGTTTTGTTTTCCCTTTCTGTTATGTTTGGATGATCCTTTTCCATCATGCATGGTGAGTGTATGTTCTTTGGGATCCTTGATCAAGTCCATCTGAATGAATTTTTTCTACTCATGTGTGAGAGAATCAATGAATTGATCCATGGTAGGAATCTTCCAATTTGTTCCCATGAGATACCTTCTTGAATGGAAAGTGGAAACATAGACATCATATTCTGGTCCTAGCTTGGCCAAGATATTTAGAACAAGTTGGTCCACTTGTTTAGACTTATCAATACTGCAATATTCTAAGCTCAATATCAAATATTTGAATTCAGTAAATTAATCTTGTATATTATCAAATCTTTTAGGATCCAAAGTATTCAACTCTACCACAAGGATACAACCTCTCATCTCATCCCCCTTTCCAAGCAAACTTTCTAAGGTGGTCCAAATCACATTTGGAGTCTTTCATGCACCAACATGAAGCCATAAATTAGTTGAAATCAATTCAAGAATAACTCTCGTGGCTTCATCCTTTCGGTTCTCCCATCCAGTCGTCTCATTTTTTTATGTAGGTTTTGTTTATGTCCCCATCGTCAAGTTGTACAATCCTTTCCTTCTAATTTGGAATTCTTCCTTGGGATTACAATAAAAATAATTTTATGGTGTGATTATTACCACCAATTTAAATTTAGAATAGGTGGTGTATCCATATCTCCCACTTTTTCTGAGAACCCCTAAAAGCTTACTCTCAATCTGTAAGTGAAAAAATGAGAAATCACTATAGAAAGAGCACTTTAAGTGAAATTTTCTATAAATTTCAGGAGACAATCTTCCGACTTAATTTCTAAGAAAAAGGTGAGGAATATCCCAAAACGGTTGAAAACCCACTTGTAGAATGGGTCGATTTAATTCTCATATGGACCGTTTCCCGAAAACATGAATATTTTGGGAGAAATCACTGAAAACAAAAAGGTTTTTTTAGAGGCAGTCACACCTTCCCTTAAGAGACATAGCAACCAATTTTGGTTGGTCGCCCTTTTTGAGTGTATTGGGAGCGACCTAGTCACCCTTTTCTAGTGTCTAGGGTGAAAACAACCTAAAATTTGAATTGATAAGTTTGGGTGCGATGGTCGCTCCTTTCAACAGGGAGAGGGTGCGACCGTGTTTGTTACATGGATCTACTCACAAAAACTCCAATTTCCTTATTTTCTAGCTTGTCAGGATTTCTCCAAGTAGTGTAGCTCTGATACCATGTCAATTTTTCATAGAAACCTACACAAAATATCTATCTAAAGCAAGTACAAACGAAGCTTATCAAGAAAGGAAGAAATATTAAATATGGAAGAATGAGAAAATAGATTCACACTACTCTAATGAGTTGATGATTGGTACATAGATGATGATCAATGTGATCAATATGATACAATGAATGAGTGGAATACAATCATATATAGGAAATAGCATTCCATAATAGAAGAATGCATGCATGCATAATAGAATAATAGTGATGATCTAAAATAGAACTAGTCAGTTAACTCCGACTGAAATGGTGTGTCGAAAACATAAATTTCTCCAACATGAATAAGGCCTTGAAGTTATGTTTTTTTTCATGCAATCCAAAAGAAATTGTGGATCAATAATATAATGATACTGCACCATAAGGATGGAACAAAAACCTATTTAGTGACATCCCTTTCTTTGTAAATCCTATTAATTATGATAATCCATGTTTCACAACTATGAAGATATCTAAGATATATGAATAAAGAGAGCTTATGTTATGAGATTGAAATTCTGATGCAAGTATTTTTATCTAATATAAATAGGATAACAAGTTGTATAATTACATGCTTAATGAATTCTTTGATTGTAATTTTTAGGTATTAAACATGTTCATTTAGTACAAGAAGTATGTTTTTAAGAAAAAAAAATTGTACGATACATGAATATCATTATTTTTTAATTAAATTAACTTGAAAACAAATTAATTATAAGTTATTTGAATTTGGAAATAATTTAATGGTGTATATGATTATAGAGAAAACTTTCTTGTGGGTGACTCAAAGGACAATAAACTCTCTATAATGATGAAAATATTTTTTTTTACAAACAATTAATGTTATGAATATCATAATGAAAGTACCTTTTAGAGGAATTGTTGTTAGCCAAGGAAAGGCAATGTAATACAAAGGAATGAAATGCATTGCATGGCATGTCAAGGAAAATCATGGCATGACAAGGAAAGGCATGGCATGGCATGGCATGGCGGGGCATGGCATGGCAAAGAAAGGAATGACATGGGAAGGAAAGGAAACACAAGGAAGGACAATTCAATGCAAGGAAATGAAAGTCAATGTAAGGAAAGGCATGGCATGGAATCAAAAGTAAAATCATAGCATGGGATGGAAAGGCATGGTATGGAAAGGGAAGGCATGACATGGCATGGCATGGAAAATCAAGGGAAGGAAAGGGAAGGCGTAGCATGAAAAGGAAATGAAAGGAATGTCAAGGAAAGGCATGGCATGGCGGGGCAAGGCAATGAAAGACATGTCATGGAAAGTCAAGGAAAGGAAATGTATGGCATGTAAAGGAAAAGCATGGCATGGAATGGAATGGCATGGAAAGGAAAGGCATGGAATGGCATGGCATGGAAAGGCATGTCATGAAAATGAATGGCATAGAAAGGAAAGGCATGGAAAGGCATGGGATGGAAACAAAAGACATGGCATGGAAAGGCATGGTATGGAAAGGCAAGGCAAGGCATGTATTTGAAAGGCATGGATTGGAAAGCCAAGGCATGGCATGGAAATTCAAGGAAATGCAATGCGTGGAATGGAAAGGAAATGCAAGGAATGACATGGCATGGCATGGAAAGGTATCACATGGCAACAAAAGGAAATACATGGCATGTAATGGCATGGAATAAGAAGGTAAGGCATGACATGGCATGGAAAGGCAAGGCATGGCATGGAAAGTAAAGGAAATTCATGAAGGCACATGTCATGGCAAGGAAATTTATTTCAACGCATGGTATGGAATGACAAGGAAGGTCATGGTATGGAAAGGCAGGGCAAGGCATCACATGGCAAGAAAAGTCATGGAAAGGCATGGAAAGGTAAGGCATGTAATGGAATGGAAAGGCAAGGCATGGCATGGAATGGAATAGAAAGGAAAGGCATGATATGTAATGTCAAGGAAAGGCATCGCATGGAAATTAAAGGAAAGGCATCACAAGGCATGGCATTGAAAGGTAAAGCAAGGTATGGCATGGAAAGGCATGACATGAAAATGGAAGTAATGGCATGGAATCAAAAGGAAAGGAATGGTGTGGAATGTCATGGCATAGCAAGGAAATGAATAAGGTGTAATTTCAAGGAAATGGATGCCATGGAAAGGAAAGGAAAGGCATGGCATGGAATAGCATGGAAAGGCAAGTCATGGAAAGGCATGGAATGACATGGAAAGTAAAGGCATGGAATGGAAAGGAAAGGAAAGGAATGGCATGGAAATAAAAGGCATGGCATGGAAAGGTATGACATGGAAAGGAAAGGAATGACATGCCAAGACAAGGCATGCCATGGAAAGACAATACATGACATGGAAAGGCACGACATGGAAAGACAAGGCATGGCATGGAAAGGCAAGGGATGTCTTGGCAAGGAAGCACAAGGTATGGAAAGGAAAGGAAACACATGGCATGGCATGACAAGGAATGAAATGGAATAGCATGGCATAAAAATGCAAGGCATGGCAAGGAAAAAACACATCATTGGATGAAAAGGAAATTTGTGATACAAAGTTAACTAATATGTCCCTAGAAAAAAATGTTTTTTGTCTCTTGGGATCATAAATGTTCCTTTTTTGTGATTATTGTTTCATTGTAATCCAAATTTTGATTTGAATTTTTCTTTGATAATGTTATGGAAAGATATATTTATTGTTGTATAGGTTAAAATGGGAAGCTACATGGAAATACATGTAAGGAAGGATTAATCTATTTTAGATCATAATGGTGTTCTAGGGATGTAACGACCTATATTATGGCCTTAGAAGGTTAGAACTTTGATCTTTACTTATCTTAGTGATTCATTTCTTAGTATTTGTTTTATTTTGTTATAATAATATAGACATTGTATATGTATACATCTGGATCTATTTATGTGTTGCAAGATATTATTTTTGTTGTTATATGTTTATGATGATGATAGTTATGTGATTTGTTTAAACATGCAAATTAAAATATGAAACTTTGGTATGTGGATACTAGTTCAAAATTATGTTGTGAATGTATAATAGATGCAAGGAATCATGTAAATAAACACATTTATTAATTGAATATTAATACAGATAAGGATTCTCATATGAAATTTGTGATGTATATGCATGGATATGAGCTATGGAATATCCAAATGACTGTAGTGTTTAGGTGACCAAGGTATGGCATGGTGTGGCAAGGCAGGTCATGGCATGAAAATTCATGGGAAGGAAAGGAATGGAATGGATAGAAAATACATGGAATGGATAGGAAAGGCATGTCATGGAAACTCAAGGAAAGGAAATTCATGGCATGGAAAGGCAAGGCATGGAAAGGAAATGCATGACATGGCAAGGCAAGGAAAGGCATGAAAAAGAAATGAAAGGAATGGTAAGGAATGACATTACAAGGAAAGGAATGGTATGGTAAGGAAATGGATGCCATGGCATGGCATGTAAACATAAGACATGGCTTGGAAAGGCAAGGCATGGAATGAAAAGTCAAGGAAATTCAAGGCATGGAATGGAATTCCTTGGAAAGGGAAGGAATGACATGGCATGCCTTGGAAGGAAAGGAATGGCATGGGAAGGAAAGTGATGACATGTCATAACATGACATGGCATGGAAATTCGGGGCATGGAATAGCAAGGAAATTAAATTCATGGCATGGAAATAAAATACATGGCATGGCTTGGCATATCAGGGGAATGAAATGCAAGGAATGGCATGGCATGGAAAGACAAGGCAAGGAATGTCATGGAATGGGAAGGAAAGGCATGGCATGGCATGGAAAGGAAAAGGCATGTCATTTGAATTGGCTTGATGCCTATTTTTGGTGGTGCTTCCCCTTCATGAGAATTATTTGGTGCATACTACTACTATTTCTAGATGAGGGTGAATTTCTTTGGAGAGGCTAATGTCCACATGTTGTAACATGGTCAACCATGGATTGAGGAGAGATATAACTAGTTCATTATTATAATATTTATTTGACTTTTCATGGATTTAGTTAGAAAATAATAATATTTTAATGTATAAGAGAAGAGACTCACTCTATAAAGAAGAGTTATCTCTCTCCATTGTAAAGGGCGAATAATTTTAGTATTTAAGAGCTCCTATCTTGGGATACATTGTAGAAAATTTTGGAAAGCTTAATAGAGAATTTGAGGTATATTTTCATTTGATGCGAGGCTTTATTATCCCCTCATATTTAATGTGTTTATTTTGTATTAAGAAACCCTTTTAACATGTTGTAATTGTTATTATAATGAACCATGCTTCATTTTTGATAGAGTAATGTGAGGTTTCAACTTTATTATTTATATTATGATTATGTTAGCTAAATTATTCTTATTAGTTGTTCCTGGAGTATTAAATAGGATGGGACTTCACTCTTTTGTCAAATTTAGGTCCTTATGAACCATTAATTGTGTATGGATTCAACACTTAGCAATATTTTCGACCATAAGAGAATTGTTAATTTGTAACGTAAGTATATATAATCACTTTAGAAAAACAAACTGTTCTTACTTACTTAGACTTCCCTACCAGTTTAAAAATGAATTAATCAATTAAATAAATTTATACATTCATACACATAAAATTCATACATTCATCAACATATAATGTAGAAATAATGTGATTCATAAAAAACATGCCATAATATATATATATATATATATATATATATATATATAGATATATATATAGATATATAGATAGATAGATAGATAGATAGATAGATAGATAGATAGATAGATAATAGATAATATACAAAATGTTATTCATTGGTCACTCATTGAACATTGTAATGCTTTCCACCCTTAGGAGCATCCTGGAAATTTATATTTCTTATCTTTCTCAAAGAAGAACCTCAAGTGGTTTTGTGCCTGGGTGTGGTTCGTCACTCTGGAGACTGGAGAAAGAAAAAGCATTGTTATAAGTTTTTTTTCCACATTGAATTAAAAGACTTACAAAATGATACTTTGTAATTAAACATAACACAACTTAGAGTAGATGGTACTAACATCCATGAGGGTGTTACCCTCCTATAAAACCCTAATATCTCAGTGATGCAACCCTACGTTAGTTGCAAGGACCATATCATGAAATTTAATCAAATATTCATAAAATGAGTTCCATTCATGATACATTAAATTTGATCATCAACAAATTATATCACCATGAATATATTAGGCATCGATGGAGAGTCATTGGCAGGTGGAGCATTCAGTTGTATACCCTACTCCAAGGAAACACCTATTGTGGTAGCCTCAGTGGATGGTGCAAATGGAAATGGTGGTGCGGGTGTGTGGCATACAGGTGCATCCACTTTGGATGGATGTGATGGAAGAGGTGGTGTGGATGGGTGGCTTGTAGGTGCATCCACTGAGGATGCATAGAATAAGAAATATATTAGGGGTGGGTGGATATGAACCACCAAGGGTTGTACAAGTGATCGAATAATGAATGGAAAAGAAATAGGTAACCCAAAATACGTGGTCATATGCCCAAAGACTAAACTAATAATATAACTAATGAAAATATCAACAACTTACATACATATTAATTATATTGTTATTAGTACCAAATAGTAAAATCCAACAACATAAATACAACAAATTTGAGATTTAAATTATATTTAAATCAACACATGATACTTGTGAAGAAGGTGACTTGTCTATCCCAAGTGGAAATTACTTAGCATCTCTTGGTCCTGCAACCTTTAGAAACACAAGAACATTGTAAATTTGAGGATGCTAGAAAATGAAGAAATCACTATGGTGAATTTATCAAATGTGATAGATGTAGATTTTAACCTTGTACAATATTTTACTGCAAACATATTTTCAATAAAAGAATAGAAAAGATACAATAGAAAATACACACATTACACAGATATTTCCCCCTGTAGAAACCCAAACCGAGAAAACCAACATATTCTATATTCATTCATAGTGATACATTGTTTACAATAAAATATACATATAGGATCCAGTGACATTCAAAACCCTAACCCAATGATTTGGATTATTCAACATTCCTAATTCCTTAACCCAAAAAAAAAACCCATCAACAAAAACCATGTGCCGAAAAATCACCCAACAATGGACACGAAAATCAAGGTGACATGAAAAAACGAGGAAAAAATGAAACATGATTTCTGAGGAAAAACAAATTCTCGGGGGCGCTTTCCTTGAACCCCAATGCAGGGGGGAGAGGCCCCCCCTCAAACCCCCCTGCATGCCTGGCACAACATAGAAAACACCAAGTATAATCATGCAAAGAATATAACACATACCCAAACATTCTCCCACTTGTTTTTTTATTTGGATACAGGGGGATACATGGTTACATAGTCAAAAATCCAGGGTAGAAATGCCCATGGATCCTCTACACCAAGAGAACATCTCAGTGCATAAATATTTTGTTAATGAATCTACAACATTCTTCAAAGTGTCCACCTTCATCAACAACACTTTCTTTTCTTCAACCATGTCTCTCAGAAAGTGATATTGAATATCAATATGCTTTGTCTTTGAATGATAATCCAGGTTCTTCGCCAGAAAAATTACACTTTGATTGTCACAATCCATCCTTATAGCTTGTTGTACCAACCCAATACCTAAACACAATATTTGTAATCATATTTCTTCCTTACTTTCATGAGTGGCTGCCATGTATTCAGTTTCTGTAGTTGAAAGTGCCACTACAACCTGTCTTTTGTTGATCCAATTGATTGCTCCTCTAAACAGTTTAAACACATACCCACTTGTATATATCCTACAATCCATATCTATGGCACAATATGAATCCACAAAGCCATGTATTTCCAACACTCTGTCCAATCCTTGTCTTCCTTGGTAGCACAATCCATAGATAGCAATGCCACGCAAATACCTGAAAACTCTTTTTACTATTGTCTAATGCTCCTTCCCTGGTTTTGACATATACCTGCTCAAAACTCTCACTCTATGTGTAATGTTTGGTCTAGTACAAACCATTGCATACATTAGACTTCCAACTGCACTCGCATATGGAACACGAGACATGCCCTCCTCCTCTTCATGTGTCTTGGGACACTAATCCACAAATAAATTTACACCAATAGGAATAGGGACCTTGATCGGTTTAGATTCCTGCATATTAAACCTCTGCAATAATGTCTTGACATATTTTTTGTGATTTAACCTGAATTTCCCCTTTTTCCTATATATTTTAATTTCCATGCCAAAAATGAAATTTGAAGCACCGAGATTCTTCATGTCAAATTTAGAGGACAACTAAGTTTTCACATCTTGGATAATCTCCTTGTGTTTTCCTATCAGTAGCATGGCATCCACATACAAGACCAAATAAATCAAATGATCACCAATTAATTTAAAATACACACAATGATCCTCTTTCCTTCTTATGAACCCAAGTCCCAACATATAAGTATCAGTTTTTGATACCACATCCTTGGTGATTGTTTTAAACCATACATGTACTTTTTAAACTTACATTCTAGCTCCTTGTTTCCCTTCACAACAAAGCCTTATTCCTTCTTCCTATAGATTTCTTATTCCAGATCCCCATGTAGGAATTTTGTCTTCACATCCATCTATTCTACTTGAAAATAAAATGCAGTAGAAACATATGCTAGAAATATTATAGAAGTTATCTTGGCAATAGGAGAAAAAATCTCACCAAAATGAATTCCCTCAACCTGGGAATAACCCTTTTCTACTAACCGAGATTTGTATTTCTCCACTTTTCCTTCTTCATTCAACTTATTTTTAAATACCCATTTTATTCCTATGGGCCTTCTTATAGTCAACAACTCCACTAGATCCCAAACCTCATTCTTATCCAAGGATGCAATTTCTTCATCCATGGCCTTTTTCTAGAGATTTCCATCCTCTAAATCCACTGTCTCCCTGACAGTTATAGGATAATCATCAGTAATAGACAAACCAAAATTTGAACAAAATTCATATGGAGTATACCTTTCCAATAGCCTTCTTTCTGGAACCATTCTCCTCAATACTAGAGAATGAAGATCTTCTTCTTATAATTCATGTTCTTTTGTAGATTCGGATTCATCATCCTTTAAATCAAACTCTATTTTCTCTGGTTATTCCTTACTTGGTAGGAATTCTTGTTTAAAATTATCCTTCATTTATCTAAATACCACATCTCATCTATAAACAACCTTCTTAGTTTCTGGGTTCCAAATATTATAACCTTTGAGACCATATTTATACCCAATAAAGATACACTTTTCACCCTTCTTATCTATCTTGCTCATGTTTTCCTTTGGAACATGAACATAGGCCTCACGACCAAATAACTTGAGATATGTGAGAGAAGGTTTGTTACCATCCCATACCTCTTGTGAAGTCTTGTCATCCAATGCTAATGAGGGTTATCTGTTGACCAGGTAACATGAAATACCCACTGCCTCTTCCCATAAATTTTTCCCTAACCCGCCACCACTGAGCAGGCACCTTTCTTTTTCCATCAACGTCTCATTAGTATTCTACCTTTATATACCACACTTATTACAGAATTCTTCAAATTCATTCCCATAAAACTCTCTGCCATTATTTTTCCTCAACACGTTAATTATTTTCTCTGTTTGATTCTGAACAAGAGCCTTAAACTTTTTAAACCTGTCAAAGATTTTAGATTTATTCACGAGGAAATATATCCAGGTATTCCTCAAGAATTCATCTATAAATGATACATAATACAATTTTTTTCCCAATTATGGAACCGACATAGGTCCAAACACATCATTGTGAACTAGTTGTAAAATTCCTTCTTCCCTCATTGTACCAAAGGAGAATCTTACCCAATTTTGCTTCCCATATACAAAATCTTCATAGAAATCAAAATCTGGATAGAATATAGACACACCTTCAAACATACCTTTATCGTGTAGTAGTCGAAGACACTTCTCTCTGATATTCCCCAGTCTTTCATCCCACAACATAACCTCTTCTCCAGAGACTGTAGGATTTCTTTCTTCTTCAACTCTAATATCAAGAACAATAGAACTATTACACCCATCATTAATAGTTCTTCCTTGTAGCTTATACATATTTCCAAACCGAACTCCCTTCAACACCACCATTGCTCCTCGAACCATCCTACAGGTTTCCTTTTAAAAAAATGTTTTTACCCCTGCATCGTCCATTTTTATTACAAAAATCAAATTTATGGCCAATCATGGGATGTGCATAATTCCAAGTAGTATTATAATCGTTCCATATATGATCCTCAACTTAACTTTTCCCATACCTATGATTCTGGTTATCGAGTCATCACCTAAGAAAACATTACCTCCATCATACCTTTCATATTCACAGAACCACTCCATGTGGTGAGTCATATGAAAGGATCCACCTGATTCAACCAACCATGCCTCATGATTTGCATGTATTCTTGAAGAAGCCAAGTACATATCCCCTCCTTCCTTGGACGTATTTTTTTTTTCTGTAGAAGGAGATTCTTGAGATCCCTTATTTTTATCAAATTTGGATCTACACTCTTCTTGTAGTTACCTTCTTTTCCCCATCTCCAACACTTTACAAACTATTTGGGAGACTGAGATCTTCCCTTATAATTAGATCTCCCACTTGAGGACTTATTTCTATTTCTTTCCTAGAAGCATCCTCTTGAAAATAATGCATTTGTTCTGTGCCCTTCCATGTTCTTTCGTCTCATCTCGTCTGACAACAAGTATGAGACCACTTCATCAAACTTCAAGGAAGTTGTATTACTACCTATGGCCACAACCATACTATCCCACAAGTCTAGTAAAGAGAATAGTAAACTGATACACTTATCTTCATATGAAATTTTAATCTCAACAGATACTAACTAACTTACCACAGTATTGAAGGAATTCAAATTCTTTTCCACTGAGTCTCCATCTCTCATCCTCAAGTTATACAACTTATTACTCAGGAATAGTTTATTTACTAGGGATTTAGACTGATACAACTTCCCCAGCTTATCCCATAAATATTTGGGTGTAGCTTCCTATGACACATTCAATAATATTTAGTTTGAGAGACACAGTCAGATTGTGCTCTTCTCCTTCTGATCCAACTTTTTCCAGTCATCTACTGAAGTTACTATAGGTGTAATACCTATATCCAATAGATCTTCCATCTTGAGCTTCCACAACTCAAAAATTTTCCCATTAAACTTCTCAATCTCCATTTTCAAACTAGTCGCCATTTATTTTCACCTGAAAAAATAAATACCACAGATCTCCCACTGTAACATGGCTTGTCGCAGTCTCGAGCCAAACCATTGAACACAAAGGCGTCCCTCTGAAGCCAACAAAACTCTAATACCAAGTGGATATTTAAATCTTCTCTAATATGTTACTGCTAACAAATTTTCAATAAAAGAAAAGAAAGGATACAATGGAAAATACACACATTACACAGAGATTTCCCCCCGTAGAAACCCAAAATGGGAAAACCAACATATTTTGTATTCATTCATAGTGATACATTTTTTACAATACAATATACATATAGGATCCAACAACATCCAAAATCCTAACCCAATGAATTGGATTAGTCAACAACCCTAATTCCTTAATCAGAAATAGAAAACCGTCGACAAAACCATGTGCCAAAAAAATGCCCAACAATGGACACGAAAATCAAGGTGACATAAAAAATGAGGAAAAATTGCAACACGTTTCTCGAGGAATTTGTTTTTTCTCAGGGACGTTGCCCCTGCAACCCCTAAAGGGGTGGCCTATGGGCCACCCCTCAAATCCCCCTATGCGCTTAATGCAACGTAGAAAACAAAAAATCTAGTTGTGCAAATAATATAACGCATACCCAACAACATATACTTGTGTATGCAGAACCCTATATGAGAAGACTGCCTCTATCGTTGCATCGATTATGGAGAAATAAACTGATGCATCTATTCGCGTAGAGGGTCTGTTATACGGGCATATAAAATGAAAAATATCAGACAATAAAATATCAAAATAAATACACAAAATACTATATAAATATATAATGATAAAGAACATAGAGATGGTTAAGATACTAACCTCCTCCATGAATCATTTGTGTCCAATGGCCTCCATAGGCCCATTGCAATCCTACCCGCAACTCGAGCATATGTGAGGTTCACATGGATTATTACTATGTACATGTGCCCTCTCCTCATTGCAATATACTCTATTGGTTGAAGGTCCAACCTCTCTCAATGTCATCAACAAGAACCTCTTGTCAAGATAGTGTACCAAAGCTACCATGTTGCACTAGAATCCAAGTCAAGGATGATATAATTATTTTTACCTAATGCAATCCCTATGCAACATGAGGATGATGGGTAGGGTATTTAGGCCTTCACCTTGGGGGATGAGGACCTAGCATTCTCTCGGTCCTGTACACACTCTAGACCCACCCACTGGAAGTCACCAATGTCAAAGTAGTTCACATGGTGACCCAAAATAAATTATTCACACAATTTTCTTAAAAAATATAAAGGCACCTCCCTATTATTCCAAGGAGGTGCATCAAATACCATAAACAACCTATCTATCCAGTTTTGAAGAATTTTTGGGTGGATGAAACAATCAATAAAAATGTATTTATTGGTGACAAGTGGTTGTTGTCCATATCAAGGATAAATAAAAAGGGACATCAAATCTTGTTTTGAAATACCCAAGTATCTAACTTGGTTTCTATCCATTCCAGTCATGTAAAGCTCAAACATTATGGCCCTATATTCAGAAACAAAAGTTAATTTCCCTTGGTAACTTGTAATGGACGTCAAAATGACGTCTAATGAAGTGGCCAATGACACTCAGCTAGGTTCTCTTGTTCTCGTTAAATCGTTGACAAGTGATCTCAATGTAACCAACCCCTCATCAATCTGTATGTTTATGTTTTGTGGTTGTGTTGGGTTGGGGTTTTCCTCAATTTCGTTTACTTGTGGCCAATTTTCATTATCTATGGGTTCCGTTTTAATAATAGTTGTTACAATTTAATAAGTTCACTTATTCCAAGGGTATTACAAACAATAATTTCTTTTTATCACACCAAAATCATTAACAAAATTTTGTATAAAACAAATAAAAATTGTGTTATCTTTACAATGAACTTGAAAAAAACATATGCAAGATTAGTGAATTGTTGAGAGATTTACATTAAAGTATCAATTATGTGTATTAATTAGTTTTTTTGATGTTTACTTTTTTCTCTTCAAAATTTTCATTGAACCGCACATTTGTAGTGAACCTTGCTAATAAGTTTTCAATGCCATTGGAATTTATATCCATAACCCATGACTAATTGTTTTGTATATTTGAAAATCCAAGAGAGGAGACAACAATAACAAAGGAAATGAAAAAAATATAAACGGAATGAACGGAATACAAATGTATAGAAAAAAAAACATAGAGATACAGTAAAACTTGACTTATATTAATAAAGAGAGCATGTTGAAACTGTAAAAATGTAGACTGAAATAAACTTGCTCAAATGGTGGCGGGTTAAATCTAAGAAGAGATGTGACAACAAAACTCATTCAAAAGAAGATGGTTATAATGAGGCTTCAAAGGCCTTTTTAACATAAATAATAAGTAATAAAACCATAAAAATCCAAAAACCCAACCCGAGGAGATGAAGCGCCAAAAGACATGTGGGCCCCGATGGGGTAAGTTAGTAGATCAACTTCCCAGGGTCATAACTTTTGAATACGATATTAATTTTAGGAAAACAATAGATCGTTGGAAAGAAATATCTGAGAAATACACATGTTGTCATCAAAATATATCTAAATTAAATACTGTGACTATTCCATGCCCAAAAAATGTTGTTTAGGGCCTCAAAACAACCTTGGAAGTTTAGGACTTGAAAAGCTGGGAAAAAATTCCAAATGAAAATTCTTCTTTGAGCTAGTGGAATAGGTGGGTGGCCACCGATATCCACCTGGATAATTCCTCACCCCTTAGGAACCAATGGTATCCATTGCATTAATTTCCCCCATCATACGGAGAAACTTCTATTGAACTTGAACTTGGGTGAGCCACTTTCCTTGGTGTAGGATTTTCCCTAATTTGACAACCCAATAAAGTTGGATCCTTTGTTGTCATGTTCCCTTAATCTGAGTGCCCCTGATATGATCAATGGTTTCTTGTTCCCTGCAGTCAGGTTTGAGCTATATTGGTTTCAAATGTGTAAATGTGTTGAACCTGCATATAATATATCTAGCTAAACAATAATACACGCATTTGCAGAGAGAATTGGAGAAAGAAGAAGGAGAGAATGAATGAAATAATTCTCATTAAATGTTATGAAAAATGAATAATTTACACATGACATACTTAGTATAAATCATTGAATGCGCACCGGAGGAGAACCAATGTTCTATAGTGGTGATCTAGAGTGATTTGGACACACACTAGTTGTTACAGAAGTGAACTGCCACCTAGTCTAGTCTCTCAGGCAGTCAGGGGAGTGAACTGCCACCTAGTTGAGTTAACTAGTCAACTAGTCTTCAATTAACTAATTGAAGAGAGAGTAGTGAAGAGTTAACTCATAAAATAAATGGTAATGTGCCAGTCTAGTGATGATCCCAAGGCAAGTGCGCATTATCTGGGGATGATCCCAATGTGGCATGGTGATAAAACCAATGCAGCATCTAAACTCAACTCAATTAGTCAAACTGAAGTGTCAATTGAAAGAGAATATTCTCCCCTAAAATATAGGAGTCTGGATAATGACTAATTGTGACTAATAAACAAGGAAAAACCTTAAGAAAAAAAAATCCTAGGTGTGCATGAAGTAACTCCAACACCCCCCATGAACATCACTATGGTGAAAATAATGAATGGGTCCCGACAATGAGGCCATGTTAGGTACCCAAATACAAAATATGCACTAAAAATAAAGTGAGGAAAGAGGGAAAACCCCATTGAGAAACCCCCCCCTCAAGGTACAATGTATGTAAAAAGAAGAACTACAGTTGCTAGGCAATTGTGTCCTTCACTCCAAGATGACTTCATAGAGAATGGAACTTCTTCTCACTAAAGGTCTTGGTGAAGATGCTCATCGTCTATTATGCTGAAGGAAAAAATTGTAATTCGATGATCCCCTCGTGTACTATGTCTTGGATGTAGTGCATGTAGATCTGAATGTTCTTCGTCCACTGCCTCTGAAATAGATCTCTGCAGAAATTTAGAGTGATCTGGTTGTCACACCTGATGACGATTGGTTGATAAAACTAAATGCCTAACTCAGTGAGAAAATGTTGTAGCCACATAGCCTGAATGGTTATGTTAACTACCCCTGTGTACCCTACCTCAGCTAAAGATAGAGAAATAGTGGCTTGCTTCTTTCTCGACCAACAGATAGGCCTGGAACCAAGACTGAGTGAGTAACCATATGTGGACTTGCGATCAGTGCTATCGCTAACCCAGTTGGAATCAGTAAACCCAATGAGATATAATGTAGATTCTTATTCATAATGAATCCCAAAGGTGATGGTTCCATGTACGTATCGAAGGATACTCTTTACATCCTTCCAATGTAGCTCATGTGACTCTTGCATGAACCTAGAAACTGTTCGAACTGCACATGAGAGGTATGATACCATGTAAATGTGTTGAACCTTCACAGAATATATCTAGCTAAACAATAATACACACATTTGCAGAGAGAATTGGAGAAATAAGAAGAAGGAGAGAAAGAATGAAAGAATTATCATTAATCATTATGAAAAATGAATAATTTACACCTGATATACAATTTATAACTCAATGAGTGCACACTGGAGGAAAACCAATGCACCATAGTGGTGGTATAGAGTGATCTGGACACACACCAATAGTTACGGGAGTGAAATACCACCTAATCTAGTCTCTCAGGAAGTTACAGGAGTGAACTGCCACCTAGTTAAGTTAATTAGTCAACTAGTCTTCAGTTAATTACCTGAACAAAGAGTAGTTAGGAGTTAAATCAAGGAATCAAGGGTAATGCGCCAGTCTGGTGATGATCCCAAGGAAATTGTGCATTAGCTAGTGATGATCCCAATGTTTCATGGTGACAAAACCATTGCAACATATAAACTCAACTCAACTAGTCAAACTGAACTGCAAACTAAAAGAGAATATTCTCCAGGTGGAATATTCTCCCCTAAAATATAGGATACTAGATAATGACTAATTATGACTAATAAACAAGGAAAAAACTTAGGAAAAATAAATCCTAGGTGTGTGTGAAGTAACTCCAACAAAATGCTTTGTAATATCTGATGTGTCCAATAATGGTAGGAAGTATGGCTAAAGGAGGTCCACAATTAACATGGGGTGCAAGCCAAGGAAGGGAGGAATACTTATATCAAAATCATTGTCATCCACAACCTTGGTGATGGTGTAAGGTCCATAGAGAAGTGGATGAATATTTAAATGGGGTCGTGTGTTGGTAGTGGAGCCTGATTATCTTCCTAATTCATATGCAAGTCAAAGAGACTGCAGGATACATAATTCATTCCCCCACCACAATGCAGGTCAAAGAGACTATAGGATATGGAAATTCAAATATTGTGATTTTTTAGTCAATCTAGACCATTCATTATAAGGTTTCTGATATGATGGTAGAAGTTATGTTCAGGTTTTTTCACTAGAAGAAAACCTTGTTTTGTGATGGAATTGTATTGTGTTTGTGTATTATTGCGAATATTGTATTATGAGAGAGGAGACTATGAGAGAAATAAGACAAATTTATAGAGGGTTTGTTGTAGGTTGTATCCCTTCATTTTTTTGGATAATAAGAATGAAGGCACTAGAAATTTCTCTAGTGGACATAGCCCACATTGGGTGAACCACATATATTTGTGTCGTTATTGTATTATGTATCTTTTGTGTTTTATTTCTACATTTATATTATTTTATTTCTTTGCAATCATGGTTTTCTAACAACTCGTATTAGAGTGAAAGGAAAATTGTAGGGAAAATGGTTTTTTGGTTTGAGTGGCAGAAATGACAGAAGATGGAAAGTTTAGGGTCGATAAATTTTATGGCAAAAACTACTAGTTATGGAAGATGCAAATGTAAATTATTTATACTAGAAGGATCTATTCCTGCCATTGGGTGGAATATAAAATAAGTCGACAACCATGAAGGAAAAATAATGGGAGGTTCTTGACATAAAGGCACTAGGAACGATACGACTAATCCTGGCAACGATACGGCTATCAATATTTCAAAATAAAAGACAACAAAGGATTTGATGGATGCATTCTCTAAATTGTATGAAAAACCCTCGGCATCCAATAAGTTATTTATATTGAAGCAATTATTTAATATGAATAGGTTTGAAGGTGGGTCTATTGTAGATCATTTAAATGAATTTAATACAGTTACTAATTAGATAAGTTCTATAAAAGTGGGCTTTGATGATGAGGTTAGGGCTCTTCTAATCCTATGCTCATTTCCAGAAATTTGGAATGGATTGGTCACAGATGTAAGTAACTCTGTCTCTAGTTCAAACACTCTAAAATTTTATGATGTTGTTGGTGTTATCTTTAGTGAGGAAATGAAACCTAAAAGCATTGGTGATACATCAGGTAATGCATTGACCATGGAGATTAGGGGAAGACAAAAGGATAGAAGAAAGGGATCAGGGAACGATGGGAATTCTAGGAAGGGAAGATCCAAATACAGACTAAGAAATATAGAGTGTTGGAGTTGTGGGAAGAAAGGACATCTGAAGAAATACTACAGATCTCCAAAGAAACAAAGAGATGGACAACATGAGAAAAATCAGGAAGCAAATGTAAAATGTTATTTGTTACAAGATGCGTTGATTCTTTATGTATATAATATTTATGAATCTTTGGTAGTAGATTCAGGGGCTCCATTTCATGCCACACCTCATAGAAAACATTTTCTAGATTATGTTCAAGGTGATTTTGGATAGGTTCAATTGGGTGATGATGCACCATGCAAAATTGTTGAAATGGGTAAGGTACAAATAAAGAAAAAGAATGGAAACTAATGGTTGTTGAAAGAGGTAAGACATGTTGAATATCTACGAAAAAATATAATTTCAACAGGTAAGTTGGAAAGTGAAGGCCATATATCTATATTTATAGATAAGGCGTGGAAGATCACCAAAGGATCACTGGTGATAGAAAAAGGAGAGAAGGTAGGTACATTGTATTTATGTATTGGTAATATTGACTCTTATGTCTCTCTAGCTTCTAAATGAGTGGATACAACACTGTGGCATCATAGTATTGGACACATGAGTGAGAAGGGGATGCAGATACTTCAAAAAATAAATTTGTTACCAAATATTAAACAAATTGATTTGTATTTTTGTGAGCATTGTGTTTATGGAAACCATAAGAGAGACAAATTTCTCAGATTCAGAAAAAAAAATAAGAGTGAAAGGTTAGAGATTGTGCATAAAAATGTATGGGGACAAAATCAGGTATGATCTCTTGGTGGCTCTTGTTATTATGTTAATTTTTTTGATGATGAAACAAGAAAAACTTTGTTTAATTTAATTCGACAAAAATCTGATGTTTTTGATACTTTTAAGAAATGGAAAGTTTTGGTTGAGAATGAGACAGGAAAAATCTTGAAGTGTCTCAAATCATACAATGGAGGTGAATATTGTCGCAAGGAGTTTTATGATTAATTTTCATACCATGGGATTCATAGAGAGAAAAATGTTCCAGGAACATCACAAGAAAATGGTGTGTCGAAAAGGATGAACATGACAATCATGGAGTGTGTAAGGAGTATGAGATTGCATGTTGGGTTTCCCTTATAGTTATGGGCATATGTTGTAGATATTGTTGTTTAATTAATAAATAAAGGAACTTCTATCTCTTTAGATGGTGGAATTATAGAGGAGGCATGAACATGTAACAAGGTAAATTATTATTTTTTGAAGACTTTTGGTTGTGAAGAGTTTTTCCATATTGATAAATAAAATAGAACAAATATTGAGAAAAAATCCAAAAAGTGTACCTTTATTGGATATGGTGTTAATGATTTTGGTTATCTCTTATGAGATTATGAAAATCACAAAATCATTAGGAGTAGATATATCATATTCAATGATAAGGTCATGTACAAAGATCATATGCATGGAAATAAAAAGGAAAAAGAAAAGCCAGAATACACAATGCTTGATTAGATCACTAAAAAATAAATTCCAAAAGTACCAGAAAATAAAAATGTACAACAATATGAGAAACAAGTACCTCAAACTCCTGCAAGTGTTGTTATAATATCTACCAGGTTAAGTAGACCCCCTGAACGATACTCTCTTTCATTATATTACTTATTGTTGAATGATTTTGGTGAATCATAAAGTTATGAAGAGGCAATGCAGGTAGAAACTAAAAAGAAGCGGGAGCAACACATGAAAGAGGAAATGGACTCCTTGGTAAATAACCTGACTTGGGGCTTGGTCTAGTTTTTTGGAGGAAAAAGAGCATTGAAAAATAAATGGGTTTACAGGTTGAAGGAGTAAGATGGAGGAAAAAAGAAGTACAAGGATAGGCTTTTAGTAAAGGGATTTGCACAAAAGAAAGGTATAGATTTTAATGAAATATTTTCTCCTGTTGTTAAGATGACTTCAATTAGGACTATTTAAGTCTTGTGGAAGTAGAATATTTTCATATTGAAAAGTTAGATGTAAAAACAACTTTTCTCCATGGAGATTTGGAGGAATAGATTTATATGCAACAACCATAGGGGTATGAGGTCAAAGGAAAGGATATTTTTGTATTTAGGTAGGTAGTGTATGCTTATAACCAATACTATCACTCAGATCTATCACCATCACTATAAATATTTCATAACTATCACTAATACTCATATCCTTGTTATCATTACCTCCCAAAATGCAACCATAAGCTCCCTGCATTCACGTAGATCATTCTCCACACACGGGATCTCCTCTCCAACATGAAAGAGCCTGCTAATAAGAATCACACCCTCCATGATTAACTAAGTGGGGTTGAGACTACTACATCATAACTACTACATCCTGCACACAACTTAAATAAAGGTAAAGGTCATCCCTGAGATTGGAAAAACTTGGAGAAGAAAGGACCTTCGCTAATCGTCCTTCAAGTTTCTTCGCACAACTTGTATGGTCGAAAGTAAAGTCCAAGTTAGTGGTATTTTAAGTTTGACGGGTTTGTCACAAAACAAGGTTATAGTAGATGTCATTCTAACCACTGTGTTTATTTTAAAAGGCTAAAAAATGGAACTTATATTATCTTGCTATTGTATATTGCTGCTACAAAGGATTTTAAATATATTATTTGTTTATAGAGGTTTATGGAGGAGTTGTGAAAGAATCAGGAGAATAGTAGGTTGCATTGTGACAATGAGAGTGCCATTCATATTGCAAAGAACTCAACCTTCCATTTGAAGACTATGCATATACAACTCAAGTACCATTTCATATGATCCATTTTGGAATATGGACATTTGAAGCTGGAAAAGATACATACTAGCTAGAATATTGTAGACATGTTAACCAAGGGAGTAACCAAGGATAAACTAAGTTCCTTCTCAGTTTCAATTGGCCTTCAAGCATGAAGGTGAATATGAGAAATTTTACAGGCCCAAGGTGGATCATAATCCAGTAGGTATAACAACAATGGAGTTGTTATGATTAGTCTCCAAGTGGGATATTTTTGGTTGTGGAGCCTGATTATCTTCCTAGTTCATATGAAGGTCAAAGAGACTATAGGATACAAAATCCATGCCCCCCCCCCTCGGGCCATGAGGGGGTTGAAATGTTTGGTTTCTTTCAATTCAAATATTGTAATTTCATTGTCAATCTGGATCACTCATTATAAGGTCACACATATGACGGTACAAGTTATGTTATTGTTTCTTAACCTAGAAGAAAACCCTCTTTTATGAGGTAATTGTATTGTGGCTAGGTATTATTGTGAATATTGTATTCTGAGAGAGGAGATTGTGATAGAAAGAAGATCAAGTTACAACGGGTGTGTTGTAAGTTGTATCACTTCATTTTTAATGGATAATAAAAAGGAAATACCTAGAAATTTCTCTGGTGGACGTATCCCACACTAGGTGAATCATGTATATCTGTGTCTCTATTGTATTGTGTATCTTCTATGTTTTATTTCCTCATTTGTCTTATTTTATTTCTCCGCGATCCTATTTTTCTAACATCATGGAAGGTGCTCTTTATGCAAATGAAACCATACCTAGTTTCCCACCTAAAACTTGTGAAACACCCATTGTTGATCATGGAGATGTTTTTACTTAGCATTGCATTTCTTTAAAATATCATGGACATGTTGTTGTATGTGCTAAATTAATTCAATAAATTTAGTGGTTTTTTCAGCCATAGATTGACAATGGGATGATTATTCTTGTGTGGATGCAAGGGGTAGTGCGACATAAATGGGACCCGATGGTTGAAATATGAACCCGACCTGGAAGGGACTGTGGCTAGTCGAGCTATGAAAAACTCTGTTGTAGCTATGTTGAACATAGGGGAGACTCTCATCCCATGTGCGTGGATGTTTGGATTTTTACATGTGAAATATATGCATGATCATTATGTTGATGACTTATGTCTGGCCATCAGTTTGGAGGTCGAAGGTGGTGGATTTGGTTAGATTAGTGTCCAAAGGTGACTAGAGGTTGGGCCAAAATGTTTTGAGGAACCTTTTTTCCCAATATGATATGATGGTTTGTGGTATCCCAAAATATACCCACACCCGTTTTAATATGATCTTGGCAATTTCCTATGCTGTGATATTCTTCTTGTAGGTTATCTCGATGGCCATCTTAAAAAAATGATCAACCACCACAAAAACACGGTGATTTTACTTCTTAGTTGAAGGAAGGCCCAACATGTAGTCCATCGAGATGGATTCCCATGGACTTGTGGGAGTAGAAAGAGGGGTGTACAGGGCTTTCTTCTTAGTGGCTAATTTGGAAACGGTGTAGGTAGTGTAGGACTTGATATACTTGTTGACATTTTGTTGAATCTTTGACCTATAGAAATTATTTTTTAGTACTGCCATGGTCATTTCCATGCCAAAATGTCCTGCCATCCAACTATAGTAAGCTTCCCAAATAAGCTTTGCACGCTCTCTTGAAGGAACACATAGGTGGCTCATATGGCATAAAAATTCATCATGAATATGAAATTCAATGACCGTCATGAATATGTGTAACATACGATAAGTGCTAGCAAATTCAGTATCACTCTTATAGAGTTGGGACCACTTGGATGCCTCATGGCCACATCAGTGGAGCACTGTGGTTAAAGTTGCAATTGGAGGTTGACTGAGGCAGTTAGTGACACAATTGGTGCTCCCTATCTTATGTTTTATGTTGAGATGGAGTTTTTGCAAGTATCTGGACCATTTTTTATAGATTTCATTATACAATTCGCCTTATGTCTACATGAACTACAAAGGCTTGTGATTAGTGCCGATGATTGTCTCCTTCACAAGAATGTAGTGCTTCCATTTTCAACAGGATTATACGATGGAATACATTTATTTTTCATAGGTGGGGTACTTATGGATGACATATGATAGTTTCACTATGATATGCCACTAGATGATCATGTTAAGTGAGGATTGCACCCACAGCCTAGTCTGAAGCATTGGTCTCAATCTCAAAATGTTGTTGCAGATCGGGTAAGGAGAGTATTGGAGTTGATAAAAAATGATGTTTCAAATCATCAAATTCTTGTTGTTGTGACTGCCCCCACACAAAATTTTCCTTTCCACCACCCTTGGTCATGTGACTGAGGGCCCATGCAATATGGGAGAATCCCAAGATGAACCTATGATAGAAGTTTGCAAGTTATATGAAACATCAAATCTTGTTAGTGTGGACGGGGTTGGCCATTCATGAATGACTTGGATCTTGGTTGAATCCACATGCTCATCAACAATGTAGCCTAGGTATTGGACCTTATTCATACTAAAGGATAATTTTTTCAAGTTAACATATAACTTGTGTTGTCACAGAGTGTGAAAGACCTATTGGATATAACACAAGTGTTCTACCTAGTTCTTGTTGAAGATGTGGATTTCATCCAGATATACCACCACAAAGGAATTGGTGAAAGGTCGCAATATATTGTCCATCAATCTCATGAAATTGGGTGGAGCATTTTTCAAACCAAAGGGCATGACTAGCCATTTAAAAAGACCTTCTTTGGGCTTGAAATTAGTCTTCCATACATCTTTTTGTTTTATTGGGACTTGGTGGTAGCCAGACTTCAGGTCAATCTTGCTAAAACAATTGGCTCACTTGAGATGGTCAAGAAGGTCATCAATTCAGGTAATTATATACTTGTTCCTGACTGTGATTTTGTTTAGGGCCCTGTAATCAAGGCGGAGTCATGAAGTCCCATGTTTCTTCTATTCGAGTACAATTTGGCTGTCGTAGAGTGAGGAGCTAGGTAAGATGTTCCCCTTTTGAAAAAGCTCTTGTATCTTTCAATTATTTTCCTCATTTTCCATTATAAAGTGGAGATGTATTGTCCCATTGGGTAGAGGTGCATCAGGGGTTAGATAGATTGAATTCTTGACCTGATAGTGTCATGGCACCCTGGTGAGTGAGGAGAAGATGTCTTTATATTCTTCCACGATATTTTCCACTTAATTCTATTGCATGGAGAGGCATTGTGCATAGGCCATGGATGTGGTTACGACCTTCTGTTCACTTTTAGAGTGAACGATGAAGCAAAAAAATTTCCCGGTATGGGAAATGGACTTCCTACATTTCTTAGAAGAGATCAAAGAAATAGCGGTAGGTGGATCTACCTCTGGTATCCTGTATAATTGTCTACCCAAAGTAATAATAACACTGTGAGGTATAGACTCATATACAACATGTATTTTTCACAAATATGGTTGACCTAAAATAACATGACAAAATTCAAGGGGGATATTATCACCGAAAAATGGCTCACTACAAATATAGAAAATGGATGGAGAAAAAATTAACACAAACACAACATACTACCAATATTCATGGAAGTATTACACTTATTTTGGAAAGACAATCATAATACTATGTAAAAGTGGTTCTATAAATCCACACACATTCAACCAAAGTAGCACATGCACATCTGCATGGGATAACATGGTGTATGATGCACACAATGCATGGAGTGCATGAATTAAAGTCGAAAGACCCACGCGGATGAATAAACAATGCATTGATGAGTTTGGTAATGCCTCAACCAATTTTTGGATGAAGGGTATCTCCCCCATACCCAAAATTTCCCCCAAATCTTTCCTTGGGATAACTGAAAAGAATGGGAGGTACCTCCAAGGACCTCCCATTCACATTTGGAACCAGTTAAGAAAAATCTTGCAATCCTCCTATAAATAAAGGGCCATTGTATGCAAAAAATAAGAATCATTTGAGTACTGTTATGCTGCTCATTTTTAGCTTTGGGAAACCATCTTCCTCTTAGAAATATTTGGGAATCCATAACAATTGTTAGGAATCTCTCATATTGAATATTCCATCACTCTTTTATTCACCATTTTCCTTTGTTAGCCATTGATAGTACAAATAAGACTTTGTACTTGGGGACTCAAGAACCTTCCCAAGGATGAAGAGGGGACTCATAAGTTCCCATATTTCTCCAAGGAGTAACAATTTGAAGATCAATTTACTTGTTATATATATATTGTGTTTTTTTGTGCATTCATTTCAAGTTATTGTTTGCTTAGTTTAGATTTATTTCATTGTTGTTTATTTCTTGTTTCTTTATGTTAGTTGAGCCACTAACAAACTAAATATCTATTTTGTTTTCTGGATAGCCTAACTATATAGTTAAGGGACCTCTTTTTTCTCACCATTGTGCCAAATGGAACCCAACAAATTGGAAACCATACTAGGGATTTGAATAAAAATTATCTCCAATTATTTTTTTAAAGTTTTCTTTCTTAATTGTTTGCATAGGGGTCAAAACAAACCTAATCTCACCACTTGAGAGAAGGATTTCACCCCACAATAAGAGAACGTTTTAAAAAATTTCATCCTGCCAAATTTCTTGCCTATGTGCGGGTTCGAGACGAACACATGTGTCGTCCATGCACATATGAGCTCTATTAGAACTCTCCAAATGTGTGGTTTGCACGTTGTGCATGATTGTTTCTGATTATGCCACACACTTGTATTATTTTTGCAAAATTATAAGGCTTGAGTTTCCCACTTCTACTTACTAGTTTAGATTTGATTTTAGCACTTTGTAAAAGCTAGTATAAGCAGGCTGAGATCTCATTATTGCACCCATAAATACCACATCACAAATAGATAATTAAGAATATTAAAAGGAACCACAATATCCTTGATTTCCTTTATTTCCACATGGATGGTTTAAAAGGTTTTGCATTTGAATTTAAAAAAAAATCTTTCATTTTACAAAAGTCATCACATTAAATCAAGACTAGAAGACAATTTAAACCAATCTTGGAGTATGATATTTCCTTTCACTTTAGTGTGATCTTGGAAATAAGAAAAATAATTTCCTTAGATACGTCTCCATCTCCCTTGGTAAATTAAATGACTTTCAAAAAGAAGCCAATCCTCTCAACTTACTTGTTGAAACTTAAATCCTAAAAGAGTTGTAAGGGCCCATATTCCCACATGCATGCAATCCTAGGATATTTTTCAAAATTTTTAAAGTCACCTAAGGAGTTTAAAGAAGTTGTAAGGGCCCATACATTCCCACATGCTCACAATATAAGGACTAGTTTCAAGTTTTATAGATTACAAAACACCTTATGAAGGTAAAGGCTCCAAGTAAGGATTATCACATATGTCATGATAGCTTAGGATTTCCTTTAGTTTGCAAGGGTCATTTCCAAAAAAATTTAGTAAGTTATCTAAACAAGATAAGTAAAGGACCGCATGATGTCCACCATGCTAAAATATTGAATTTGATTTATTAAAAAAATTGTTTCACTATCACTACTCCTTGCATAGACTTTCACTCATTCAAAAACCATTTTTCTAGATACTTGAAGATCTTGTGGGATTCATTTGTTTACAAAAGGGTATTTTTGCACACCCTCATAATAATGAAGTTGGTCCATGACCCCAACTTCACATCCCTCTTTCACATTAAAAAAAAAACCATAATTAACCGACTTTCTAACCTCCACAGGAGGAACACAAAATAATTTTGTATTCTAAGTTACGATTTTGGGGATAGGGATCCAAATAACTCCCCATCATCATTTCTCATTTGAAACTTAGAAAGTTGTGAATTAGGATTCCAAAATCCTCCCACTCAACAATTCATATACCATAAGGCAGGGAGACACTCGTGAAGGGTTGAAGGCCGAGGTCTAGTTGTTCTGTGTCTGCCTCCTTGGGTCACCCAACCCTTGGAAAGAATCGAGCCTATGACCAATTTATGAGGCTGAAAATTTAAATTTTGTTCTTGATGGAGGTATATTAGTAGCCAAAACTTAGGATGTATCTACCCAAGGTGGAATTTGTGGGTTGAAATCGTACCTCAGTCAGATTTTGAATGGTTGTTGGGAAATATTTCTAGTACCTCCAGGCTATGCACAAGGATTTACCAAAATATTTGATTTATTATTTCCCCCACGAGGAGTTACCCAAATATCAAACCACTTTTGACATTGTCTTAATGTATGATTTTCAGGACCTGAAGTTCATGCAATTTTATGAATACATTATTTAAAGTAATTTTAAAGAATCTTGTCCTATGATTCCTCACCACCATTTACACACACCTACTTCTAATCTGGAATCATAGGGGAACCATAATATCCCCCCATTCTAGATGCTTAAAAAAGTTACCCCCAATTTTGGGCATTGTTCCTAATTTCATTGAGATATCAACAATACCATCACATACACCAGTTAATTCCACAGTACTAGGATTATTATTAATAGAAGTCACTTTTCTTGGAATCAATATCCCAAGAAACTCCCAACCAAACCCTCCACCACAAGGAGGCAGAGAACAAAATTTTCCACAAAGTACAAGCTCCCAACAAACCACTTCCTCCCACAACATCGAAGGAACCACTTCTATTGTGCCTTTTTTTGCTTCACTCAATATCCATGATCTAAATAAACTAACAAATGATACTATATTGCATGACCCCACTTGGTCGAATATCCCACAAAACTACCTTCGGATATCCCTAAGTTTGAAGGAAAATTCGAAGAGGACCCCACCAACCATGTCATGTCCTTCCACTTATGGTAATATTCCAATAACATAATGGAATATTCCATTCATCTATGTTTATTTCAGAGAACTATCACTAGCACAACAACCAAATGGTACATGGACAATAATTTTGGAGCCCAACCAACATTTGAATCATTATCTAAATCATTCCTGTCATTTTTTCAACTCCCCATCCGTCATGATATTGGGTCTGAAATCCTGTCAGAATGCAAACAAAACACTGCTACTCACATTTCAAACCATATTCATGAATGGCGTAGACATCATAACCTTTGTAAAGAGAACACCACCCCACAAAAAAGGATGGATTAGTTCCTCTAATCGCTCATTCCTACCCTTGCTAAATATGTGGCCATAAACCTCCCCAAAACTAAAGATGAAGCCATCACCAAGGAACAACAATTTGACCTCATTTACTCCAAATAAAGGTACCTATACACTATACTTCCAGATGCTCCTTTTCCTTTTCCTTTTGGTCAAGAAAAACCTGGAACATGGCATGCCACTGATGGGTTGATCGACTCCATGGATCATATTCAACTACACACACATTCAATACCCTCATATAAGACCAACCCATAATTTCAACCATATGGGGGAGCTTCATATTACCCTCCCCCAAACCCTCCACCACCATTCATGGCACCTCCTCTTCCCTGCATGGGTACCCCGCTACCCGCATCCCTCCCCCAACCAATCCCTATCCTACAACCAATTCCTCCATTGGAAACATCCTATCCAAATAGTAATAATGGAGCCACATCCACTTATTACAACCCATATGGACCCCCAAAAGGTAACCCATACTATCCCTTCACATGTCCACCCCAACCAGTCGCACCCCCACATGGAAAACACTAGGTGAGGGTGAATTTCATCTAACCTTCCCCTCTTTTACAGGTTCAAGCATTTGAATAGTTGAATACGACCAAGCCACCTCACCAACCCAAAAATAAAAGAAAGAAAGGAAAGAGTAAAAATCAGGGATAGGGAGGGAATCCCCCTCAACAAAACCCCCAAGTTGGGGGAAACCAATGCCAACCCAACCAAAACCCCCAAGGGGGGAATAATAATGGTCAACCCTAAAAAGGTATAAATAAAAACCTCTGAACCAATTATGCTTGCGCATTATGTGGTGAATATGGCCATTACACTCAACATTTCCCTCAAATCATAGACTACAAATGGATGAAGGATGTCGTGAATCCACAGTGTTTTCCCAAGCCTCAAGTTCCACCTCAAGGACCTCCCACTTATATACCACCACCACCGATGGTATTACAAAACCATATCCTGCATCAAGGAGTCAATAATACTCAACCAAAGGGAGTCCAACACCTGCACCCACAAGGGAAGTTCCCTCGACCTGAACAACCCCATCCATGGAACACTACCAACCACAGTATCCTCCTCATTGTTGAAGAGGGAATCCTCTTACAAACTCACAGTCACTAATATGGTACATACCTTGATCCATTACCCACCACTTCAGATGATCCCTAACCACCAACTTGAAACTTATTGATGATCCCTCATCCTAACATTAAATCCATCACCCACATGCCTCATTCACCCTTGTGCAGGAATGTGCATAATCCTCATGATAGGGCCTCCCACAACTATAGTCTTATTGATGACCTCTCTCAATCACCCACTTCCATGTCAATTATGGAATTCCTTAAAACATGCCCTTCCTAACAAAATGCATTAATTTTAGAATTGGGGGAAGTACATATGTAGACACCCATCTAATCACATTTGACTTAGACAAAGAAGACCCATGACTTCCATCGTTAGTCACATTCTAGATTCCTGTCAAAATATAGAATATCATAGTCCATTGTTGCATCGTAAACGAAGGAGAATCCATGCGCATAATGTGCAAATCAGTTTGGAAGAAACTTGGTTCACCTGAGTTGATCCCCTCCACCATCACACTTCGATCTTATGATGGTCGTTGATCCCAACCAGAAGGCCTGTACCAAAACATTCCAGTCGAGTTGGGGGGGAAATAAATTCTCATCGACATAGAATTAACTGACACCCAATTGGATTAAAATATATTATTCAAATGAAGCTACATGTATGTCATGCAGGTTATAGCTTCTTCCTCAGTCTTTCATACCATTCTCTTCCCTCACAATTGGAAAATCGTCAACATCGCTCAATTAACCCACCATGAACCAAACCAATTAGGGCACATTGATAACATCCTGCCACTAATCCACTCAAGGTCTGACCTAGTCCCAATGATTGATGTTGTACTAAGGCTATTCCAGGATCCATATTTTATTGGTACATACCAAGGATTCCCACATTCCACCACTTCCATTGTGTGCGTTTTCACAACTAATGGTGTAGAGATATGAGACCCCCCTTCGATTAAGAACTCACTAGACTCCTCCACCACTCCTTCCCATCCCACCATGATACTTCCTGACGCACCCCCCATAGAGATTCGTCAGGATGAAACATCAGAGAAACCATCACCTATGGGTCAAATCCTTGCTTGGCATATGGTCCCATAGGCCATCACCCAAATTCCCTTCTTTTACCCCCCTAGGAGTAACAACATACCAGGTCGTTTCTACACTCACTTTACCTAACATGGTCATCGCCATCCCTGTATGGTATCTAGCACCACCAACTATGGTACTAGGTTTATCCCTTCCACCACAACTTGCAGTCCCATTACCACGATCAGTAGCTCATCCAACCACTCATCCAACCATTCACACAGTTGGTGGAAATATTACCACTACATGAGACCCTACCTATGGAACAGACGCACTACCACCACCCAATGAGGGACACGTAAAAAGAAGAAACCTTATCCCCATTTCCCACACAAGATACCACCTCCATGCACATTATGAAACACCATTGGAAACCCTACCAATCTCCTCCTTTCTTTACCTAAGTTGCAAAATCTCATTCCAAAACCTAGAAGTACACCAGTAGTCCTACCACCCTCCCCAGAACCTTCTTCCTCCAAGCCTCCCAATTTGAGAACCAAGCATGCTTGTGCCATTTTTGTTTCAGTACGGCCATTATACACACAATTTCTTGACCCTCCCTCATTTTTGGGACACTCTTGTAGTAGTGCGTTGGACCACATTACCCAGATCATCCCAAACCATCTCCTTGGTACAACCAGTTACTGACATTCTCTATGTCTCTACATCAGTAAATGAGCACATGAAACACCCTTGTGCACTATGTTACCAGATGAATGACTACACATATCGATGTCGACTCATCATTGAGGGATGCACATGTTGGAGGGCCTCCATCCTGCCCATTCCACCAAGTGTACCATCCTCAATGAACATGACAGTAAATGATCACCATACAATAAATCAAGGTAGGGACAACTCCAATCCATTGACCCCTCTGGCCATTACACCACGACACACAAACTTCCTCCAAAACCCCCCCAACTCCCTTGTAACACCGATTTATGAGAATACCCCTCCTCCATACCATAGTACATCTAGTTCATATATGGATATTTGGTTCATGACTTCTATTGACAATTCCTATTAATATCTCATAGGCACATCTACCTTAGAAATGAATGAGGATATCCAACCTTCACCAAATACACCCACAAATATCAACATCCCACTCCCAACAATTATAGATTTCCTATACTCCATCACCTTTCAGTCCGATGAAGACATTTTAGAAATCTTATGCACAAATGATTACCCCTAAGATGTTTTTCATGATCGATCCCTTTTTCTAGCTCACAACACCTTTCATCCACCAACAAATGCCCCCTTATGTACCATCAAAGAGAAATATTTCATCCTTTATGGCCATGTATACTAGTTCAAGAATCCAATACTTTCTCTTGACACGTTTGAAGAAGGTAACATGGCCAATATCTCACCCACCATAAAAATCGATATTTCGGTCAAACCCAATGTCATGGAAGAAATCACCTTGGGGGAAGAATGCTCCCCAAAGGAAATCATAGGGTACAAATCATTATTCCAGGAATATCGAGATGTGTTTTCCTATTCATACACTGAAATTCCAGGGTTAGACCCAACCATTGTTGAACATCACATTAACACTTAGCATGTCGTTTTCTCTATCCGCCAAAAGAAAAACACCCTCCACCCTTCCAAATCCATGGTGATCAAAGTTGAGATCAAAAAAATACGTAATTTTGGCTTCATATACCCTATTTCATACACATCTTGGGTTTCCAACCCTATTCCAATCAATAAAAAATAGGGCACCGTTCGAATTTGCACAAACTTCTGTGACCTCAACCAAGCCTGTCCCAAAGACAACTTCCCTACTCCCTTAATCAATAAAGTCATCTATGCATGTGTCGGTCATGATGTTATCTCCCTCATGGATGGATTTTATAGCTATAACCAGATCCAAATCTAGAAGGAAGACCAATAAAAAATAACATTCACAACCCCATGGGGCACCTTTACCTATCGAGTTATGTCGTTCGAACTCAAAAATGTCAGGTCCACTTTTCAACGTACAATGACATACACCTTCCATGATATCACTCACATCATCCTTGCCTACTTGGACAACCTCACTGATCGATCCAATAAATTTTCCCAGCACATAGAGGATCTATGGATCAGGGATGATTTTAAGGATGGAAATTTAATTTTAAATGTAGAAACCATGGTGAATCTTACTAATCCTTTATATGACAACTATAAATGTTCAACGATATTTTTGTAAAAATATTCAAATTTCTAAGGATTTTATATAGTTTTTATAAATTTTTGGTGATTTTTAAGGTAAAATATTTTTATCCTATAGAATTTGGGCAAATCATTTTTAAAATAGCGAATCTCTTTTTTGGAAAAACCATGGAAAATTATCCCATGAGTGAAATTTAACCCCTAAAATCATCCATGTTATGGATCATCTTCAAACGTTGTCGAAGATACAACATATGGCTCAACCCACTTAAATGTGTCTTCTACATCACTGTAGGCTTCCTATTGGGATTCATAGTATCCCAATAGGGTATTACCGTAGACCCCCTTAAATTTCAGGCCATCAATGGGATCCCCCCTCCGATGAACTTACATCAATTGTAAATACTCGAAGGAAAATCAAAATTCTTATGACGTTTTGTCCCTAACTATGCCATTTGTGCTGACAGATTCCTATAATTACTCTGTCATGACATCTTGTTTCATTGGGACCATCATCCCACTCCATCTTCGATTCACTCAAGGAGTCACCCAAGAAATCCCCTTAATCAGTCCCCCAAACTATGATAGGGATTACATACTCTACCTATCAGCGTCTAAATTTTCAGTTGTGGAAGTACTCGTTTAGGTAGATGAAGACCAATGTGAACATGTTATATACTACATTAGAAAGAACCTCTTTGGGCCACCTATCAAGTACAATCATGAAGATAATCTACCCTCGCATTTGTTCTAGAACTTAAAAATCTATGCCATTATATCTTTCTTAGTACCACCAAATTAATTGTTGATTCCAACCCCATGCATTACGTCTTGAGTCACCGCCAGATCAATGGAAAATTTTCTGTCTAGATCGCTATTCTCCAGGAATACAACCTAGAGTTTACCACCCCAAAGAGAAATAAATCCCTTGTCCTCATCGAAATCCTCGTAGATTTTCCATTTGAATCTAAATAACCCCCAGTCAATGAGAATTTCCCTGACGAGCATTTATTTCTCATATCATCCACAAACCCATGGTATGGCGATATTTTGATCTATCTCCGAACCCAAAATTTTGGTCCACGCTCATCTCAGTATGATCACCATTGTATTCAGCACCAAGCCTCACAATAACTTCTCATAGGAGAAATTATATACCATAGAGGCATCGACACGCTTCTTTGATGTTGTCTCACCCTGGAGGAGTCTGAGAGAGTGTTAATCGATTGCCACAGTGGGGAATGTGGCGGTCACTTATCTGGGATGTACACTACCCAAAATATCATTCGATCAGGTTAATTTTGGCCCACATTGTTTCATGAATGCTTCCACATAGTTAAGAGGTGTGAAAAATGTCAGTTATATGCACAAAAGGCTTGGCTACCACCTTCCCTCTTTAACGCTTTAATCACTACTGGCCCCTTCTGTAAATGGGGCATTGATTTCATGACTTGCAACCCTCCATCCAACAATGGAAATAAGTACATCATAGTCACCATTGACTACTTCACCAAGTGGACCAAAGAAATTCCCATGTTCAAAAATACAACCTCCACAACAACAAGTACAAATGATGTGGTTATGTTCCACCAATGCCCTTATATACGCCCTTTTGATCAACTTCCTCGCATCCGTTCGAGAGAATCCAAGATATGTTTGTCACACTATTTTCACCCACAATATATATATTCCCTCACCTTCAAAATGGTACTCTTGGATTCTCATTTCAGTCTAGAGCCTTGGGGATGCCTTTTGGCCACCTCAAGCACATGTATGCATCCCCTGTCTACATTTTCAACGCAACTGTTATACACATGTTTTATTTTCAAAGATATGTTTCATGTAGGGTATTTGGATTGAATGTTCAAGTCTTCCATGACCCCTTTCATGTCATCATTCATGGGATCCCTTGGACCCTCTAAGTATATCTTCCAAACTGGCATACTATTCAACTCTCGGCTCACAGTTTCATTTCCCAATCATCCCCCTGAAAATTATCCTCAGTTTCCACACACACCTAGCTTTGTGGTTCCACCACCTCCAATGCATTCAGGTACCAACATCTTGTAATACCCCAAGGGCAAGCCCAAGTAAATTTCAAACATGTTTTATAGGTTGCTAAGCCAATTGATTTTAGTCTAGGAGGCTTATGTGATGATTAGGCCAGAGAGAATCGATGCTAATGTCTAGTGAGCCTATTTTTGTATATTTAAACACTCATATCTTTAATATAATACATCACTGCATGTATACCAACCACGATAAAAGAGTATGGGGGACTCAAATCCACTAGGAATGGAAAGGGAGGGGCTAAGAGACTAGGAAAAAGGGATAAGCTTGAGGGATTAACTCTAAGGGAATATTATATTACTATTCCAAAATACTAAGGCAAGGATAAATATCTAATTATCCTAATTTCTTATGGAAGGTGGAATGATATACAAGTGGAGAGGAATGAATTCCTGGTGAACCATATGTCAATCAGGGTACATAAAAATATATCTAGGGGAATTAGTTTATTTTCCAATCCTTCCCCATTCACCAACACATTCACCCACTCATCCATTCACGCAACCAGTCATTTTTGTTGGGGAAGTCATCCTCTGCATCGTTCATGCACCTCTGGAACCTGCATGCACTCTCAGCTACTACATACATTTCATGTTACCAGTAGTAACCCATACCCATCCTGGGAGGAGTAGAACACATGTACCTTGTTGTTACAGGAAGTTCCTAACCAAACCTCAAGGTTGTGGCTGCTCCCATCATATGTTCCATACTAATTTTTTGTTGTTTCCTTCACCTAATCTTGTATTTGGTTGACTATAGATATGTATTGAAGAAGGGTTGTCAGGCACATGGGACTGAAGAGGCAGGTTTTCAAGACTATGGGAAACTCTCTCTAAGTGAGAGAGTTTGTTGGGAAAGTGATTTCTCGAGGGAGGCTAACTGCATTTATAGTTCTCTGAGAATTCATGTTCGGCCTATTGCTGAAGCCTTGGAAGGGAAGTGACACAGTCAAAGGATTGTTGAGTAGAGAAGGGGTAGACTTCCTGTGGTGGGACAAGCATATGGGGAATGAGAGGTTGTAGGATGTTAGTGGTAGTTGGAGCATGGGACGAAATCCTTCATGTTTACTGTGTAACTTCCTTTTTTCTCAGCCTAGCATAGGAATCCCTTTATTGGGGTGAAGTTTAGTCCCATCTTAGGTGTGACCCACTACTGAGAGTGATGAGAAGCATTTTATAAGGCTTGGGGGATCATGGAAGTTTGCAGGCAATTGGTGGTATTCTATATAAATATAAACATCAAATTTGTGTTCAATTGAATGTTGTGTATTTATACATGTCTTTATATTTATAAGTGTTTCTTGTGTATGTTGTATGTATAGGCTTACTATTATTTCCACATGAATCTGTGTATTAGCATAATTTAATTGTATGTTTAATTTTCATATGTGTGAAGTTACACAATAGTTTAAGTGTGGCATAGCCCAACAGGTATGAGCATGGGTGTGTTACAATATGGTATCATAGCCCTAGTTTTCAACACTAAACCTGGATGGGCCATGTAAGTGGAAATTGAAGAAAAAGTTTCAGAGTGAATTGGTGTCGAAATGGAAAAAAATTGAGTTTTAGAACATCCATGAGTGTTAAGAGGGAATTGAGAAAACACCTTAGCTATGTTTTAAATATCACGAGGTATAGTGGCTCGAGAAATCCAACATAGGAAAGAAAACCACAACAACTGTGTTTTGGGGCCACAAATTTTATATGTGGGTCACTGGATCTATTTGGGAGAAGGCATATCCCCCATAGCTATCGAATATGGGGAAGTAGCATGGTTATTAACCCCTTCAAGTCCTTTGGACTCTATTGCTTCAAAATGTTTTAATATTTTGACAAACGGAGAAAAAATCCATGAAGCTCTGAAGTCCAAGAGTGAATCTACATCATAGATCATTTGGGAGAAGTTGGACCATTGGACCCCCTGAGTGGTTTGGTTGTTCGGTGTTCGGGGAAATCTAGTTGTGGATGCATGGAGTGGAGTTTTCCCTAAAGTCTTGAATTCCATAACTATTCTGAACCATTTATGTTCATGGACACGTGTTCGAACATTAGTAGGTGTTTGAAATTTTGACATTCGACAGTTTGGGGGTTGTATGGTGATCAACACCAAAAACTTATGAAGACTAAAGCGCTAGAGTGATTTGGCATGATGGCATCACCTAGAGTGACATGGACCTGATCGCGAGTTCAAAATATTGGTGATCGATAGTTTTAAAATGTGCAGATGATAATTTTTCCGAAGTCCCAGACCTCCGAAGTTCTAGAGATCTAGGGAACAATTGTTTGGAAGTTAGGCATTTGAGAGTTATCAAGTATGTGGGTGTGAAATCTTCTAAAGCCAGAAGTGTCGAAGTCCTGGAATGCCAGAGTGACACAACATGATGACATCATCTAGAGTGATGTGGACACTTTCAAAAATTCAATATTCGAGAGTTTTGAAGGATGTTGTAGAAGAAACCTCTAAAGCCCAGAGTTTTGAATTCACGAGGCACTAGAGTGACGTGACCTTCTAACGACACTTAGGGTGACATGGACCCACTTGATAATTTCTATGTGTCATGTTGTTTCTTGATTTGCAAATACCTTTTGTGCGAGTTAGAGCTTCATACGTGTCACCCGTCAGATTAGGCCATGTGTCATCTCCTTATTTTCTGCCACGTAGAAAATTGAGTTTAACAATCAATTTCTCAGAAAATCAGAAAAAAAATGTATGATATATTATTGAACCAAAATGGCTCATATTTTCATGAAATTATTGAATCAGTTAGCCTAAGAAAGTTTTGTTGGTTGCACATTTTGCAGATATAACAACAACTAGATCAGATCAGGATCAACATAGAATGTAGAGGAATGGAATATGCACAGCGGGATTACAGCTAGGAAGATGAGATCAGAGTGATGGATATCAATTTGGGTATTGAAGGAACAAACTCCAATAGACATGGAGAAGGAAATGATGAAATGTTAAGAACCAAACATCAATATAGCATAGAAAAACCTCAGAAAAAGTACTCAACCCCTTAAAAAAGAGATAATTTCAGATAATAAGCCTCTTCGAGGGGGCAACCTCCTTCTACCCCACTTAAATGTTCAAGTACAAGATGATTCAAAATGAAAATGTATCCTTGGTATATATAGGCGACTAGGAGGTATAATTACAACTAATGACCTAAAGCCGACATAAATAAAATAACATTACTAATATAATATGCCCCAATTAAGGGGTAATGAGCCAATATTAGGGATTAACATGCCCCTCCCCTTGAGACAAGTGTTGTATGCAACGCTTGAGTAACTCTGGATGCTTCTGTATAAAAGACTCATCTTCCCAAGTGGAATCTTCAGCTGGTAGTTTCCTCCATTTAATGAGATACTCTGAAATGAATCTATTCCTCATCTCGCAAATTATTGTGTCAGTGATGGCTTCAGGCTCCAATATGATTTTTCCTTCCTCATCAAGTTCTGGGAATATAGTTTGAACTGGGATCTTTTGGCCTATAACCTTCTTTAAGCACGAAACATGGAAAACTAGGTGTAGTCATGAATATGCAGGCAACTCCAATTTCTATGCCATAGTACCAATCTTTTGCAACACCTTATAAGGGCCATAGTACTTTGGTGATAATTTATTATCCTTCTTGACTTGCTTGAGGGACATCTTTTTGTATGGTTGTAGTCTTAAAAACACCCAATCCCCTACTTCAAAACTTCTTTCACTACGATGTTGATATGCTTGTTGTTTCATGTGATTTTGTGCCATGGTCAGGTTGTCCTTT
>JZKD02S0783244.1:359280-431550 GCA_000966675.3 Picea glauca
GACATAAATAAAATAACATTACTAATATAATATGCCCCAATTAAGGGGTAATGATCTCATATTAGGGCTTAACATGAAAACATGAATATGGTAGAGACCATTAAAATTTTTACAAAAAGATGTCCAAAGTCATAGATATGATAATGAAATGCTTATGAAATACAAGGAGAAGTAGGAGGAATTCAACATGAACTTAATGCAGAGCCTGGACATAATTGAAAAGAAATTGGATAAGGATAATGGCTCAAGAAAATCAAGAATTCATAGGTCTCTTAATGAGAAAGGAATATCAAGGATTTCTAGCAGACATCACCATCACTCCCAAAGGCATTCCAATAAGAGAACACATAGTAGCTCAAGTTCATCCCCGGTCTGGAAGCATAAGACGAGGTCTAGGGTGGATGAGCTGCAAGGATAAATGAACAAAATCAAACCTCCTATATTTGATGGTGAGCACAAGAAGGATGAATATGCAAAGACATGGTTTCTAGGCATGAGAAAGTATTTTCAATTGCATAGTTATTCATCACATGTAGAAGAAATAATTTATATCTATCATCTCAATGGAAATGCATCCATGTGGTGGGAACAACTTGTGAAGGTGCAACACATTAAAGAGAAAAATTTTACTTGGAAGGAATTCAAGAAGTATTTTGAAAATAAATACTTGACTAAGATATATTTTGACAAGAAAAGGAAGGAGTTCTTTGAACTCAAGCTAGGGAGTATGACCATTGATGAATATGAAAGAAGATTTTTGGAATAGTTAAAGTATGTCTCCTTCATTAAGGATGAGACAATTAAGATTTAGAGGTATTGGAGTGGGCTGACATCTTTCATTAGTGATAAGATTCAATATGATCATCCAAAAACATTGAATGAGACCATAAAGTGAGCTAAATTCCTATATGATCATCACAAGGGAAAACCAACTTTACAAAAAGATTGGGAAGAAAAGAAGAAGTTCAAGATGGAACAGAGGAAGAAGGGGAATAAGCCAACATTCTTCATAAATAGTCCTCAAGGACAACCAACTTCTAGAGAGCCCAAAATGATGGATACAGGTGGGAAAAGGCCAAGGTTATATCCACCTATTCAATTTTGGGGTTGTAAAGGAGATCATATGTATAGAAATTTTCCTCACAGAAGTGACAAAGTGAGAGATTTTCACAATGTAAAGCAAGATGAAACAATGGAGGACATGGGAAGAAATGTACCAAGGATCTATGCAGCCCTGGACAACAAGCAAACAGAGTTTCTATAACACATGATTGAAGTGGAAGGTATTATCAACAACCAAACCATTGCAATTTTAATTGATTTAAGAGCTATTCATAGTTATATAGATCCTAATATCATGTAAATATTTAATTTTCCAAGAACCAAGCATGGAAAATCTTGGTTGGTGCAACTAGCTACCACAACCAAAAGAAAAGTTGACAAGATCGTTAAGTCATGTCTAATCAGAATGAATGGGTTGAGCACCAAGGTAGATTTGAACATCTTTCATTTAGGTTCCTATGACTATCTAATTGGTATGGATTGGTTGGAACAACATCATGATATATTATAATGTTATAATAAGGAATTTGTTTTCTTTGATGAGGAAGGGAACCTAAGTATAGTGCATGGAATTCCCAGGGCAGTAACTGTCGGATAAATCTCAACAATGCAGCTGAATAAATGTTACAGGAAAGGTTGTCAATTATTTGCAGCTCATATGGAAGAAACACCTAAGGATAAGGTGTCAAATATTGAATATTATCCAGTCCTAAATGATTTTGAGGATGTATTTAAAGAAATACCAAGATTAACCCCTAAAAGAATTGTTGATTTCTCTATAAATTTGATTCCTGGAGCAACTCCAGTATCCAAGACTCTTTACAGGATGAGTACACCAAATCTGAAGGAGTTGCAAATGCATCTTGAAGAGATTCTGAAGAAAGGGTACATATGCCCAAGTGTGTCACCATGGGGTGCCCCAATCTTATTTGTAAAGAAGAAGGATGGAACATTGAGACTTTGTATTGACTTCAGGTAGTTGAAAAAAGTAACTATAAAGAATAAGTATTATTTTCCAAGGATCAATGACCTCTTTGATCAGTTGAAGAATGCAAAAATATTCTCCAAGATTGATCTCAGATCAGGGTATCATCAGGTAAGAATTAAAGATGAAGACATTAGAAAGGTTTCTTTGAGAACAAAGTATGGCTATTATGAATTAACAGTGATTCCATTTGGGTTATCAAATGCACCATTTATCTTCATTGTTTTTAATGAATGGTGTTTTCAGAGATTACTTAGATAAGCTTTTCATCGTATTTTTGGATGAAATTATTATATATTCCAAGTCGGAAGAAGAGCATGATAAACACTTGAAGATGGTATTGCAAGTGTTAAGGGATCATCAGTTGTATGCCAAATTGAAAAAGTTCTCATTTTATTAGAAACAAATTCATTATTTGGGGCATATAATATCATAGGAAGGGATAGTTGTGGACCCTGAAAAGATTGAGGCCATTAAAGGGTGGTCAACACCTAAGAATGTGACAAAATTCAGATCATTCATGGACCTTGTAGGCTACTACAAAAGATTTATTACTGGATTCTAAAATATTTCCCACCCAATTACTTCCTTGCAAAAGAAGGAAATGAAGTTTCAGTGGTCACTGGAGTGCTAAAAGAGTTTCCAACACTTTAAACAATTATTAACCAGTGCTCCAATTCTATGTATTGTTGATCCAAATGAATATTTCATGGTATGCATAGATGCATGCAAAGAAGGGCTTGGTGGAGTTCTTAGTCATAATGGGTATGTTGTATGTTATGAATCAATGAAGTTGAAGGAGCATGAAAGGAATTATTCCACTCATGATTTGGAGTTGGAAGCCATAGTGTATGCCTTGAAGAAGTAGAGAAACTATCTCATGGGGAAAAGGCTTGAATTGAGGACATACCATCATGGTCTGAAATATTTATTCGGACAACCAACTCTAAATGCCAGGTAGAGAAGGTAGTTGGAATTTCTCAGTGAATATGACTTTGATATAAAGCATATCAAAGGGAAAGCGAACAATGTGGATGATGCACTCAACAGAAGAGTGCATGGATTGCATGATACAACCATCAACATGTACCAATCATATTTGAAGGAAAAAATCTTGTTGGATGCAAAATCAGATTTTCTTTACATGGATTTGATAAAAAAATTACAAGGTATTTTGCAGCAGCAAATTGGGGATTACAAGATGGGAAATGATGACATTATCATGTATAGAAGAATAAATTATGTACTAAATTCCTAGGAATTGAAAATTCTGATATTGAAATAAATGCATAATGTACCTTATGTTAGACACCCAGAGTATCAGAAAACAATTGCAGCAGTCAAGAGCAAATATTATTGGCCAGGCATGAAGAAAGAAATTGTTGAGTACCTTGCCAAATGTTTGGAGTGTCAAAATTTCAAGGCTGAGCATAGACACCTAGTTGGGTTGTTGCATCCATTACCCATCCTTGAGTGGAAATGGGAAGTGGTAACAATGGAATTCATCACCAAATTTCCCAGAACAAACAAGAAACATGATTCTATCATGGTAGTAGTGGACAAGCTTACCAAAGTTGCAAATTTCATTCTAGTGAATCTCACTCACAAAGAAACTAATGTTATTGATATTTATATGAGGTAAATTGACTGATTGCATAGTATACCCAAGCCAATTTTGTATGACAGAGATTCCAAATTCATATTGAATTTCTAGAAAGGATTATTCAAAGGATTCAGAACAAATTTGAATTTTAGCACATCTTATCATCCATAATCTGATGGGAAAAAAGAGAGGGTGAATCAAGTGATTGAGGATATCTTGAGGATGTATGTAATGGATAAACCATCAAAATGAAAAGACTATCTACACTTGGTAAAATTTACTTACAATAATGGGTGCCAAGCATGTCTCAAGATGAGCCCATTTGAGGCACTTTATGGAAGAAAGTGAAACACACATGTAAGCTAGGACAACTCAACAGATAGAGATGTGGTTGGGCAAGAGCTACTGAGAGAAATGGAAGAGAATATGTAAAAAATAAAGCATAATTTAAAGGTTGCTCGGGACATGAAGAAAATATATACTAATAAGGGAAGAATTCACATGGAATTTAAAGTGGGTGATCATGTATTTGTAACATCCCGCTCTTACATGCACTGAGCGAACTTATTCTTTGATGAAACTTGCTTGCAAGTGATATGGATTATTATACGATTGGCCGTTTGATTATGATTATGAGATATTATGGATTGATGATATGTTATTTGGTTGTATTACATAGACAAGTGCTATTGACTGGGTTCTCCTGAGTGTGTAGGAATTTGGACCTCGAGGATGCAGAGGCATCGATGAAACCCCTTGAACTCCGGACCAAGTCAGAGATTGGACTATTGGGTTGAATATTGTTTATGTGACATATGTACATATGATTAGATGTTATGATGATTTATTATTATTGCTGGCATGATTCATTGATGGATGTAGGCTGACGATAGCTTGCTGACCAGACTCACATGTGGCGTAGAGGGGTCATGCATGAAAACCAAAGAATTTGAGGGAGAGGTGTGGGAGAATCCCTACCACAACCTACTAGCACTCTTGCCATGGTTCAAACTATATGTTAACGATTACCTATTTCGAGAAGAACCACGATGCCATGAGGCCAGACTGTGACAGTTTCTCATGATGATTCTAAAGGGTGCACAATAAGGCATGGGCCTTATTCCTTAGAGGCCCCTCATCTCCCACAAGATCATGTCATGGAGTATTGACTCCAGGGTATTTTGATATCTACCAAGTCATTCAAGAGGCGAGTGACACCCTTGGAGAACATAGTGTGTCCTGAAGGGCATGTTGTGCAAGGAAAACAAAAAGAGGTGAGTGGCACCCTTGGAGCACGTAGTGCATCCTAAAGGGCACATCGTGCAAGGAAAATAGAAAGAGGTGAGTGGCACCCTTAGAGCACCTGGTGCATCATGAAGGGAACGTCACAATTTAAACTGGTAAGTGAATAAACCTAGTCGGCCTTAAAATGATTGATGTGACAATTAATATTTAAAAACAATTTTCCCTAATAAAAATGTCACCCAACCTAGTGAAATTAAAATCTAGGTCTAAGTAGAACATGTGGTTAATAATAATCATAATAAATTAACATGTAACAAGAAGCGGGGTAAGAAATTCAAATTATTTATTAAAGTCAAAATTTTAATGGAGGATTAAAATTTTAAAAAGGGGAAATGGTTTTTTTATCTATTTTTGCTAATTTAATATTTGTAAAAAAAAAAAGAGAAGAGGGTAAATGGTTTTTTCATCTACACTTGCTAAATTAATTTTTAATTAAAGAAGAAAAAGGGTAAATGGTTGTTTTATTTTCACTTGCTAAATTGATTTTTAGTTAGAAAGGAAAAAGGGGGAAACTTAAAAGAAATAGGAAACTTAAAGAAATAGGAAACTTAAAGAAAAAGGGAGAAACTTAAGAAACAGGGGAATGTAAGGAAAACGTTGAATGTCTAACTTAGTAAGGAATATTGTCTTTGGAACTTTCTAATTATGAACTCAACTAGGAATTAAGTAAGGCATAAGTCATTTAAGAAGTGTAAGGGAATTTTTGGACACTTAGGAGCGTTTTTAGGAATGCTTTTAGGTGGGTGAGGGAAATAGGAATAATTAATTAATTAATAAAATTAATTTCTAATGCCTCTAGGGGATCGGACAACATGTGTACGGGGGAGGTTTTTCCTAATTAATTAAATGAAAAGGGAATTTAATGAGAATTTGGGAAACTAATTAATTGAAAACCCTATAAAAAGGATGGAGGAGGAGGAGTATGGATCTCATCTTCTTGCGTAACATTACATTGTTGATTTTTTGTCTTGGTTGAACTTCTCTTGTGGGAGTTGGGATACCCAGCTCGAGTAATGAGTGGTAGCTCGACCTTGCGAGGTGAGCTAGGTGCTAGCAGTTCGTTGGGATTGTGTGTATGGTCCCTTTGCGGCTAGGGGGGCTGAGGGGGAAGAAAAGTACCCCTAGCGTTCACTGGGAGGTACCAGTGAGTTCACATTGGTTGGAAAGTGGGAGATGGACGGAGCACACGTGGGACAATGACTCAGAGATTTCACATTTGGCTATGGTATGCATGTGTATATTTTGAATGGTATTTTAATATTGTTCCTACACTTTCAATACTGTACTTATATTGTGTAAAAATTATGTTTTATTCATCATTTTAAAATCAAGAACTTAAAGTCATTCGAGGCTTATGCTTGGTGTATTTTGAATTAATTGCCTTGGCGAACCCAAACTATGATTGCTATGACTTCTTTGTATTTGTTTTATTGATTATTATAGAGAAAGTTTGTGTTTTCCCCTTATCCCTTTAGTTATTAGCCCGTGCCTGAGAAGTCGGCCAGGAGTTGAATCGAGGGTCGTCACTTCGGCATTTAAAGACCTATAGATTCAAATTCCCTGCTTTCTTGTGCACATATAATAAGTGAAGGATAAATTTCACCTAGTTACCAACCCTTACTTATCTCTACATGTTTCTCTTATGATTAATCTCAATTCCTTGCGCCTTCTTGTGATCGATTAGTCTCTATGTTTTGTTGATTCATCTCTGATCTATCCATCTCTGCATTTCCTTGAATGATTATCTCTACATTTACTTTGAATGATCACCTCTGCATTTCCTTGAATGATCAACTCTGTGTTTCTTGGGATGTCTAAGCTATGCATTCAAATGATTAATCTTTGAAGGAGTAATCTAAAGAAATTGTTTTTCCCATATTATTTTCACGAAATCATTTTTTCCAGAGCATCACTGTGTTTTATGACTGGGTGTGACAAGGTTGATTTGTCTTTGTATGAATGGAAATGAATCCCCCTTTTGGTTGAATGAAAACTAAATTTTATATTGAATGACAACGATTTTTTTTAGATTGAATGGTAGTGAATTTATATATCGGATGACTGTGATCTTGTATAGATTTTTACCCAGCATTCAAAAACAATTTTATTGGCATTTTACATAGTATGCATCCACGTTTCTCCTGACATTTTACCCAACATTCAAAAACGTTTTTATTGTCATTTTACACAGTATGCATCCACATTTTTATTGGCATTTTACCCAGCATTCAAAAACGTTTTTATTGGCATTCTACATAGTATGCATCCGCGTTTTTATTGGCATTTTTACCCAGCATTCAAAAATGTTTTTATTGGCATTTTACACAATATGCATCCACATTTTGCCTGGCATTTTTACCCAACATTCAACCACGTTTTTATTGGCATTTTACATAGTATCCATCCACGTTTTTCTTGGCATTTTACCCAACATTCAAAAATATTTTTATTGGCATTTTAGATAGTATGCATCCACATTTTGCCTGGCATTTTACCCAGCATTCAAAAAAAAAATTGTTGGCATTTTACACAGTATGCATCCACATTTTTATTGGCATTTTACCCAGTATTCAAAAACGTTTCTATTGGCATTTTACACAGTATGCATCCACATTTTTATTGGCATTTTTACCCAGCATGCAACCATGTTTTTATTGGTATTTTACACAGTATGCATCCACGTTTTCCTTGGCATTTTTAACCATCATTCAACCACTAATTTATTGGCATACTAAACAACAATTACACAGTACCCACTCAGCAAATTGGGGGCTTGAGTCTTTGTGTTGTTTTTGAATGATTAATCTCTTCATTTAATTCATCTCTACGTGTAAGCAAACTCATCTTGCATTTTTTGTTATGAATCATCCACGTGTCCTCCCTAGAAATAAACTCTGCGATCATGCATTTAATTGACAACAAAATCTTATGTTGATGGACAACATTATCATAGATTTAATGGACAATGATTTAATGGATTGTGTGGGTATTATATATTAGACAGTGTGGGTATTGCAAGATTTATCTAATAGACAATGATATATTTACTTGTTGTTAACAACGATGTATCAAAATATAGTAACCTTATTAGACAATGATATATCCTTTAGACAAGCAATGGATATAATTGACTACGCCTTTTAATGGCAACAAATCTCTTTTTGGTTGCTTAACTGGTCATAACCATGCGTTCTTTAAACTGACAGATGTAGATATTATTATTTAAAGTTAGACAAAGATATATTGTTTCATTTTTACATTTAAAAGACAACAAGTATATTCCTATAAGATAGCGATATAATTTTAGTTTTAAATAGTGAATTTATAAAATAACGAATTCATAGGATTTCAATTCATAATATAGCGATATTGTTTCAGTTTTAAATAGCAATATAAGAAAACAAATTCATATAGTTACAGTTTTAAAAGATAGGGAATTTTGTTTTAAAAGATAGCGATATATACTTATCTCATATTTGGAATGAGAGAATAGCTACAATGAACTCTTCGTTTGAATATAATTATTTTAATGCGTATTTACTAGTTTTTAAATCACATTGTGTTAATAATGTTAGCCTCTTTCTCATATACAATAATTAAGTCTTAGTATACCACCTTTGTATGTTCACATGCTAGGATATAGTTGTTATCCTAAGTGTGTTTCTAGATTCCTATATTTCCTCCTCCTACCTTATCTCCTGATGAGGTGTCGATGTGAGAACAATGAGTTGGTTTCATTATTTTATTATATATTTGTATCATTAAGATGAATACAATGTTGAGAATTATGGCTTGAGGCCTTTTCTGCCAATCTTCTTGTCCTAATATTCTTATGCTCAATTTCTTCAATTGGTATTAGAGCGATTATGATCTTATGATCTTAGAGGCCTGATAACATCTTGGTAGTTTTCCATGGAGATTTTTCAATCTCAGTTGATGATGGTGGCAACTATTCTCAACACATTCAACTAGATACACTCGTGCTTCACGTGAAGGAGACAAGGATAAGAACAATGAATCTGGTTGCAGAAAATTCAAGAGCACAAGAAAATAAAGACCAATCTGATCATTGATGAATCGATGATGCTGATCAAAGAGAAAGTATCCTCGCTACCTACACTCACAAATTCCGGTTCAAAACTTCTTGAACGATCTGTGATAGAATCTTTTTCAGTGATCTACACCTTCATATTTCACATCTATGATCAAAACTTTGATTTGCCAATAATGTTTGATGAAGCCAAAATTATAAAAATAAAATAAAATTAGAAATCAAATCTGCCCAGAAATCAACAATCTATTCAATTTGTATGTACAAGACCAACGTGATCTACCTCATTAATCTAATTAGCAAAGTGAAGTTTGGAAATTGTTTCGTGAAGTTGCTTGCGGAAGCTGCTATAATACCCTTCAAAATTGATGAGAGCTCTCATTTGAATTCAATAGAATTAAAACGTTTTGCAGGGAATAAGTTATTTTTTGTCTGTATAAGGTATTTTGTAGTGCGACTAAGAGGTAAAAGAAAAAAAAAAAAACTTTAGAGTGTAGCAACAATCACGCCCACCGTGGAAGTGCCCAAAAAAATTCAACACATTTGGAGTTAGGAGCTCTCTTCATGTTGTATATTCATTGAATATATTCTTTACTTCTTCTGATCGACACAACCAAACATTTCTATCAAATTGAGTTGAGTGTCTAAATTGTTGTATACTACCATTAAGGCAACCATGCAAATGGTAGCACCTCTAGAATTTGTGCAACGTTGAAAATTCACAGTGGTAGCAGCCCATACATATGAAGAGATTGCCATCTCGAAGAGAGACATCGTTCTTATCATGAACACTCTCCAGTCCAAGATCGAGTGCCACGTGAAGGTCATGTCGCTCAACAAATCCACAACCAACAAATCTGTCTCAGCAAATCTATCAAACTCCCAACAGATTTACCTTCATAGCGATTCACTCAACTGAAGCCGATATTTGAGTTGATACATTGTTAAATATGTGCATTGAAACCCACATCCTCAATGATATCCTAAAGATCATCACCTTGGATGCTCGTATTATATTCATGTAGTTTAACTCAAAAAATTGTAAACATCCAAGTAGTTTAAACATTAGATGCATATGCATGTAGTTTAACATCCAAGTAGTTTAACTCAAATCATTGTAAACATCAAGTCTTTGGGATGAATTTTCGGTGGTAACCGACATCCTCAAGTGAGCGTGAATAGCAAGAGAGCGTGAAGTTCAAGAGAGCGTGTTCAAATGGATAAAAATATAGAAATATTAGAGTTATTGAACTCTCTAATAAACACTATTGAATATAGTACAGTCATACTTCACAAAGAAACACTTCAATCCATTCTAACTTGTTTGCAAGTGATGCAAACTAAAGTTAGAATTCTACAAGAACAATCCCATCTATTGAATGATGAGTTGATAGAACTCAAAATTCAATAGCCAGTGAAGTTTTCTGAACTATTTTTTTTTCAGAACAACCCTCTCTATGATGATGATGATGATTTTGATCAACAAATGGTGAAGGAACAAATCAACAAGCCAACTTCAGAAGAAAATTCCAATGAAGATGAATCASAAGCAGAAGATGCCAAAGCACAAAGTGATACAACAAGTATAAGTGAAAGTAAATGTGAAACACATCATCAAGTACAACATGATTTTTGTAAGMCCATCATCATACCTTGGGAAGAATTACACTTCAATAGGAATCAACATGTCTTAGGATATGAAAATCAAAACAATTTTCATATTCCAAATTACTCCAAACCAATTTTGTTTGTGAGCATTGGATTCCTTCAAGAAAATTCAACTTCAAATGTTGAAGATCAGTATGTTAAGTGCCAACATTATAATCGATTTGGTCACAAGGAGAATCTGTGTTTTGATCTCCATCCTTTCCATCATTGTGGAAAGCATAACCATCCTTCAGACAGATGTTCAACATTGAAGAAACTTGCAAGATTCAAGATTCACTATGAGTGGATTGATCCTTGGAAATGGTCATCAATAATGAAGCAATTATATAAGTCTTACAAAATAATTCAATCTCAAGTAAAGACTAATCTTGTAGAACATAACATTTTTGTACCTCACATAAGTGGTCCCCTTATGGAATAGCTTTCGAGCATGGCCCTCACAGGATGAGATAACATGTGGTTTTTTTTGCATGCCCACTTTGTGTTGTACTCAAATAGAACAAGTATGGCACTCTCCTGAGCATCAAAGGAGGGAGTACAACAATGTAACTCTTATGTACCTTAAGGGGGGGAGTTCAAAATTCCAGTGATGATGGTTCATGAAACCACTTGTGGTCTCTCCTTTTAACTGACAAAGGGGGGAATTGATGATGGAATTGAAGGTGGTTGTCAGACATAAAGTTTAGACAACAACAAACATCAAGTATGCCAGATGGGCATGGAATTTTCCAAATGGGAAACTATGGTATGTAGATGACAGTCTTTAGTAGAGTTATGGTTCAATAACTTGCAATTGAATCATACACATGATACATTGAGATTTTGTTAGAAACCTAAAAGTGTCAAGATTGGTTAGTGGTCATCCAAAAATAATCAAATACATGGTATCAATTGGTTAGTGGTCATCCCAAACCAGAGATTCAGAGAGCACTTCTATGATACACTGATAGTAGAGTGGTGATACTACATCTTCACCAATTAGCAGAAGACATCAAATTCTTCTAGCTAAAATACTTGGCAAAATGATCAAATTGTCAAAGAAATCAGTGGATGTTCAGATATTGAAGTTGTTCACTTCCATATATCAACTCTCTTCCAGTTAATTTCAGATGAACAAATTCAACATCCGGATTGGTAGTTTTTTAGGCAGTTCTTCATTGTGGCTAAGCTCAGGAGTTTCAGCATGAAGACATGGAGATATACCAACGTATGCACCTCCTTTGTTGGTATTTTTGTTTGGACAAATGATTGAGGGGGGAAATGTTAGTCTCTTTCTCATATACAATCATAAGTCTCTTCATAAGTCTCTTTCTCATATACAATCATAAGTCTCTTCATAAGTCTCTTTCTCATATTAACCGCTTGATGGGGAGTAGTATTGTTGTTAGTCTCTTTCTCTTATTAACCGCTTGCTTCTTATTAACAAGTTTTAATAAGTTCCAGAGTAGTATTGTCTCTTCATCTTAAACAGATCCTTTGTAATAGAGGAAATATCAATGCATAACAGTAATATTATGAGGATCATATTATAATAGTTTAGTAGCCTTGGCATCAACTTTATTGGTTCCATTTTAAATGGTAGTTCAATAGGGTGGCACAGTCTAATAATGCGTAATTGTTTTAATTGTTGATTAGTTTTATATTCACCTAAGAGTTTTAGTTTCAATGGAGATATAATCTAGTTATTGATGATTTAATTATGAGTAAGGCATTTACCCCTTCGATTAGATTAACAACCTCTTTGGCATTTAGATCAATGGTTAAAGATGTTTAATGCGTTGAATTCCTATAATAGTTTTTTCCTTACGTTAATCTTAATTGTTTTGATTATAAGTATTGGGATTATCGCCTTATAGCAGCCCTAAATGTTCTCCCATCAAGGAACTATATAAGGACTTATTGATTTATTGAACCTATTTTTTAAGGGTTGTTGCAATGCTAGATTTTATGTTGGGATGGAGGGTTGGAATTATTTTGGTTCAGCATGGATACCTAGTGCGCCCATCACACTTTGGCAACATTATTTCTTGAGATTAGATCATTGCACGCATGGATCAAGAAGCACACACGATAACCCGACTTAGTCTCGTGCTCCACCCGATGTGGTTGATGATTGTTGTTTTCATGGTGGTACTTGTTTTGTAACTTTTGTGTTTGTCTCTCTCTCACCGGGAAGGTTCTAGTTATTGGGCATCGAAGCAGATGTGTTGGGTTGTTGATATTGTCCTTTATCTTGTAGGCATTGTCTTGATTGTATCGGGAGGGTAGCTGATTTTTTCTACCTATTGATTAATGCATGTTTCATCCAGTTGCATGATGTGCTAGTACGCTCGGTCATTGTTGTCTTTTTCCTGAAGGCATATGTTGTGTTCGTCATCAAGTTTTGTTGATTAATTGTGGTCGTTGATTTCCTTAATGCTTAAAAAAACAAAAATTGCACTTTCTTCTGTCGCATGTGGTCATAACGATAGGGTTCATTACAGTATTCTTGAAATGCAATGTATCTAATTGAATGTGCCTTTTAATGGCAGCAAATCCCTTTTTGGTTTCTTAACTGGTCATAACTATGTGTTCTTTAAACTGACAGATGTAGATATTATTATTTAGATTTAGACAGAGATACATTGTTTCAGTTTTACATTTAAAAGACATCAATTTATATTTAAAAGACAACAAGTGTATTCCTATAAGATAGTGATATAGTTTTAGTTTTAAATAGAGAATTCATACAATAGAAAATTCATATGATTGCAATTCATAATATAGCGATATAGTTTCAGTTTTAAATAGTGATATAAGACAACGAATTAATATAGTTATAGTTTTAAAAGATCGCGAATTGAGTTTTAAAAGATAGTGATATATACTTATCTCATATCTGGAATCGGAGAATAGCTACAGTGAACTCTTTGCTTAAACATAACTATTTTATTGTGTATTTAATAGTTTTTAAATCACATTGTCTTAACAGTTTAATGGTTCTTATTAACAACTTGCTTCTTATTAACAGTTTTTCATAAGTTGCACAGTAGTATTGTTGCTTCAACTTAAATCACTCCTTTGTAATAGGGGAAATATCAATGCATAACAATAATATTATGAGGATCTGATTATAATAGTTTAGTAGCCTTGGCATCAACTTTATTGGTTCCATTTTAAATGGTAGTTAGATAGGGTGGCATAGTCTAATCATGCGCATATGTTTTAATTGTTGATTAGTTTCACATTTTCCTAATAGTTTCGGTTTCAATGGAGATATAATCTGGTTACTGATGATTTAATTATGAGAAAGGAATTTACCCCTTCGATTAGATTAACAATCACTTTTGCATTTAGATCAATGGTTAAGAATGTTTAATGCGTTGAACACCTATAATAGTTTTTGCCTTATGTTAATCTTAATTGTTTTGATTATAAGTACTGGTATTATTACCTTATAGTATCCCTATAAGTTATCCCATCAAGGAACTATATAAGGACCTATTGAACTGGAAGAAGACAAATTCATTGCAGGATTCCAGCAACAGGTTCATAAGGAACGAGAGAAGGCATATCATGACAGGCACATCAAGAAGAAGGCACTCAAGCAAGGTGATTTAGTAATGATGTATGACAGTAATTTTATAAGACACCTAGGGAAGTTTAGAATGCATTGGATTGGACCATATGAGATCTCCTATGTTACAGAAGGAGGAGTTGCGCAACTGAAAATATTGAAGGGAGAATGGAAGGAAGGATTGGTGAATGGGATTCGGTTGAATTTGTACTATGACAACCAATTGCCTCACAAATCTCATTAAAAGCATGAGAAAAAGGGTCTAAGTACAAGGTGTAGTTTAAACTAGTTACCAGACTCAGAAAAGACAGTTTTCACAAGAAGGTAGAGGAGGCATAAAGAAGAAACCAAGGTTGCCCTATGCAGTCCAAAGTCGAAGAAAAACATAAGGATCAAATCTGAAGTGCCTCAGGATGATTCACAGGTGAGTGTTGGGGGCCTTTTGGCCCTTAGTTATGGAAGGAACTGAAGAACAAGGAAGCAAAGGTGAAAAGTGAACTTCACGGGAGACACAATGACTGTCACTGGGTCGAAGTAAGAAAAAGAGTAGAAAAGATGGAGCGAGGCAAGGAAATGCAAGTCGTTGGATGAGGAGATCAAGGATGATAGATTAGCAAGGAATATGGATTTTGGAAAACTCGACAAGAGGAAAAATCTAGCGTTGGATGATTTGGAGCATCGTGTGAGAAGGAAGGAAAGACAGGCTAGTGAAGCCAAAAAAAAGCAGGTCAAGTTGACCTAGGGTTTTAGACACCTAGGGTTTTGGCACCTAGGTTTCGGCCTAAGGCTATCAGTGGGGTGTTGTAATGTATAAATAGAGGTCTAAAGGGCCTAGGTTTGGTTGGTAATTATCCAGTACAATATTTTTGTTGATATAGATATAGTATTGAGAGAGGGATCATTATATTGAGAGAGAGAAGTGTTGAGAGAGAGGAAGCCTTCTTGTATTGTAATATCTTCTGTTGTGTGTGAAGGACAAGTCTTGTAGCTAGGTGCAAAAGGATGGGAGAGAAAGAGAGAAGAGAAAGAATATCAACTAGCTAAGAGCACAGACAATAAATGTATGCTTTCCTTAATATAATATAGCACAGTTCTGTCAATGTAGCCCTAGAGAGAGGGTGAACCACATACATCTGTTGTTGTGTGTATGATTTATTCTTTGATCTATGTCACTGTTATATTGTTACCTACCTTATTGTATTATATCGAACTTATAGTTGTGAAGGATAGATCTATCTTGTTGAATGATAGATGCATGATATATTTCTATTGTAATAGATCCCCTTGATATTCCCCTAGTTGTAGACATCTTTTTCCTGCAACCCCCTCATAGCTTCTTCGGGTGAGACTACATCTACTTTGCAGGTGTTTCTGAAAGGGCTAGTAGCTAGGGCTTGTTGGTGCACTCTTTGAGCTGAACACTGGGTCTACCCCTGTGCCAACAAATGGTTCTGTTTTCGAGATAGGAATCTTCTTGAGGGTATTTCAAGGTGGTTCCCATTGAAGATGGAGATTCAAAAGTGGATAGAAGATCAAGAGAGGGACTTCACTGAAGCCCAAAATAAGAACTCTAAGCTGAGTACTGAGGATTGGCTAGAAAGATACATTTTCACTGACATTCATGAGATCTTCTTTAGAGGAATCCATCAGGAGTTTTTTGAGTGGTTGGCTAGGTTAATTGATACCCAGTTTGAGATCATATCTAGATCTCCTATAGTTTGGACATTGGCATTGATCTAGAAGGTTAAAAGAGTCGACAACATTGTATCTAGAGCAGTAGATCACTGGTTTGATAGTACCATTGGAGGGTATATCACCGAGTTTGTTGTTGACAAAGTAGATTCATACAACCAAGTTGAAGATATTTCTTTAAAGGACCCATAGGAAATTTTTTACAAGTCCTGAAGTTGAGACTCAAGATGTTGTTGCACGAGAAGGACATCTTGAAGATACAATAGATTGAGAAGATTTGAAAAGGATAATGTTCAAAAATTCGGACAGAAACAGAGAAACAAAAGAGGGACATACATACAACGGAAGATTATTTTGAGGGGTTCACCTTGAGAACCTATTTAAGAAAAAATACGAAGAAGAGGGTTTATACATTGGAGAAGAGGTAGATCTGATAGATGAAGAACATTCATAATTCGTGGGGCCAAAGGAAGAAGCAGCTGAAGAACTTCGTCGAGATGAGCCAGAAACCTCAGGAACTACACAGTCTACTGAAGTAAGTAATATCAATCATCTTGTTGCTTCAGAAATGCTAAGTAATCAGAACATTCCACATCACTAAAGTCCTCAGAGCCCTATTACTAGCAGCTCAACATCCACTCAGACAGGAAACCTAGGCAACTCCATGGCAGATGAGATGAGGCTCCCTATATTTAGAGGAAATGGATCTGAACATCATGATCAACATTGGTTCTTGTGTGAGGCCGTGTGGAACATTAAACGTATTACTGATGAAGCTGTTAAAATAAACTAGTTTAGTACTACACTAAGAGACCGTGCGTTGAGCTAGTACATGAAGCTTGTCCAAGGACTTGTGTAGCCTAAGCCATTGAATAAGATGAAGAATGTGTTGATTGCAGAGTTTAAGAAACCTAAGTCAGAGTCCCAATGTATTACAGAGCTGAAAGAGATCAAACAAAAGGTAGCCGAACCTATTTGGCAGTTTGATCAGAGATTCAAGACCCTCACAGGAAGATTGACCTTTAAGATCCCAGACGAGCAGAAAAAAGAATGGTTCATCACTGCTCTCTTACCACATATCAGAGTCCCCCTGATGTAGAAAAATATTTCTTTGCAGGAAGAAGCATTGGAGATCGCCATGAAGCTTGAATCAACCCCTATGGGAGAATCTATTTTAGGTATGAGTCAGATCTTGAGTCAGCTAACTAGTTTGTCTCTACAGGTCGAAGACATGAAGAATGACAAGGGGAAGGAAAAAAGAGAAGATATATGGTGTGTAAGATGAAAATCAGAAAGACATGACAAGGAACATTGGCTTCAGGAGCCCCGAGCCCCTTGAAGCAAGTTAACCTACCTTAGTGTGAAGTATGCAAAAATCGACATCGCCCTAATGAGTGCTATTACATGCATAAATACATTCAGACACCCAAAAACTTATATTGCACATTCTGTAAATCAATAGGTCATGATGATAGATATTGCAAAGATTATGCTCTCATGCATGAAATATCAAGAGACATATACAAGATCTAAGGCGAAGTACATCAAGAAGGAAACAATGCGCAGTATAACTCCCCAGGAAGAGGAAACTTCAATCCTCGTGGTGGATATAAAGGAAGAGGAAGAGGAGGAGGAATGGGCCGAGGCCAAGGACAAATAATCTGTTATAACTGCGCGCAGGCAGGACATCTAGCAAGGGACTGTCAGAACCTTTGTACCACTTGCAATTATTGCAATTTCTTTGAGCATGTCATTGAGGATTTCCCTGTGCTGCTATCCAAGCTTAAAGAAAGATGAGGACCCCAGTAGAACCCACAAGTGCAATTCATCTATGCTGAAAATCGTGGAACAAGCCCTAGAGTCAATGTTATTACCCGAGGAGGCATTGCTACAAAATAAGATAGAATTATCCAAGGAAAGATCGTAGAAGATTCAGGTATCAGGAAATATGTGGAGAAGACTCAGGCTTTTGATGCAAAGAAAGAAAGACAAATCTTCGAGGAAGCAAGGCAAGAGTTCAAGAGAAACCAAGGGTCTTCATAAAAAAATGACCAGAAATAAGAGAATATGGGATGCCTCATGCATTTGATCAGTCAGTTTCACCGAAGCAAGGAAAAGAGGTAAGTAAGCTCATCGAATTTTTATACACCTGTCTTAAGTTAGTTAAAGATGAGAACATTGTGCAAGAACTACAGAAGTTAATCAGGAAGTATGAGTTAGGGAAGATAGACCCCTTACTGAATAGGGAAGTACACCAAATTGGTAAGAAGAGAAATAAAAATAAAGAATTACATTTGAATGCTCAAATAGGAGAATATGATATAGACTATGTGGTCCTCAACTTAGGGTCGGAGGTCAATGTCACGACGAAGAAAACTTGGGCACTAATGGGAAAACTGAGGTTGATCTATTCCCCTATTAGACTTAGGATGGCTAATTATGAAGTTGTCATCCCATTCAGACAATTGGAGCATGTCCCTGTGGATATTGATGGAGTTAGAACCTTTGCAGATTTTGAGGTAATTGAAATTGTTGATGATAACTACCCCTACCCCGCATTACTAGGAATCGATTGGGCCTTCAACAATTCCATTGTTGTTTATTTGAAGAAAAGACGTATGACATTTGAAAGAGGTGGCCTTAGGGTCATTGCACCCTTATATCCAAATAAAGGTCTACGATACATAGAGCCCATCAGAGAATAAGATCACACATCCGAATTGGAAAACATCTACAAACTAATAGCCAGACAACAAGATTACATCAACCCTGCAACTGCTGGGAATCAAGTTGGCGAAGTGACAGCGTGTTCTCATCAGATATAGAAGAAGCACTGGAGAACTGGTAGAACTATATGTATGAAGTATCTACCAAAAGATGTGCTAGATTAACCAGATAAGTTCATTGGATCGACATAACAGTGAGTAACTTACCCACATTTAATGGTCTGAACCCTTTAGAATCCTTTTTATCATATTTTGAAACAAGTGTACCAATGCAATATAGATTGTTGGCAATGGATGAGACCCTAAAAGCCACACCAACAAGATGGTGGGGGACACATAAAATCAACATCATAGACTGGACACAATGTCGAACCTTGATGAGAGCGTGGTTCTCAACACAAGTAGTAAGTTGCAAAGTAATATATACGAGACGAATTTGCCCAAAGGGCCACGTGCGAAGATGTGAAGAGGCCTAAAGTGACATTCCTCGAGAACAATGGGTGGACATATTCATTAACACATTGGACACGACCCCTATCAACTGGTACCTTCAAGCAGAGCTATGCCTTGTCACTACAGATTGGGAAGTTATGATTCAAAACTTTGTAACGACCTTTTTATTTGAAAGTGAATATCCTTTAGTAGACCAAGAATTAGAAATTGTGAGAAATAAATTATTCAAGGAAGCATCTAGCCTCTTTATGGAACAAGAGGACGAATGGAATGCGCCTTTCCAGAAATTACAGAGTTGCTACAACATCAATGCAGATGACGATGATGATCCCAGGAAGATAAAAATTACTGAAACATAAGGCCAAAGAAATGTGGAAGGACTATGAGTTGAGCTACCATTTATTGGTCAGCCAATCAAGATTAAAAAAGTCAACATTGGGACAGAGGAGACATCGAAGCTTGCCAATGTTGGAGATTATTGGGATGCTGCTACCATTGACAAGATTACATAGTTACTGCATGAATATCAGGACTTGTTTCCGATCAAGTTCACTGATATGAAGGGTATCAAAGGTCCTATGGGAGAAATGAGGATCCCTTTGAAACTAGGTGTGAAGCGAGTCAAGCAAATACCCTACAGATTGAATCCAAAATACAAGGAAAAAGTGAAGATTGAGCTTGACAGAATGTTGGAAGCATGGATTATTGAACTCGTCAAATAATTAGAGTGGATCAACCCTATGGTCATACAAGACAAGAAGACAAGTGAAATCAGGATATGTGTGGCCTCAGGAAGTTGAATGATGCATGTCTGCATGACCCTTTCCCTACACCATTCATTGATGAAGTATTAGACAACGTGGGAGGTCAAGAAGTATATTCTTTTACAGATGGATTTTCAGGATACCATCATATCCGGATTGCCAAAAAGGACTACCACAAGGCCACGTTTTCCATAGAATGGGGATCCTACTAATACACAATGATACCATTCGGACTGAAGAATTCCCCAGCCATCTTTTCCAAAGTGGTGGTCGAAGCGTTCAAAGAATTTTTACATAAATGTTTAGAAGCTTATTTTGATGACTGGGCTGTGTTTGGTTTGTTGAAAAATCATATTGAATGTCTGAGGCTAATGTTGGATAAATGCATGCAGTGTCAAATTGCTTTGAATTTGAAGAAGTGCATCTTCTTCTCACAATTTGGAGTGTTATTAGGCCATATTGTATGAAAACAGGGATTGTTGGTTGATCCATATAAAATTGCAATTATAGTTGATTTTCCACCTCCTACTTCAGTCAAACAACTGCGCACTGTGCTAGGACATACTGGCTATTACATGAAATTCATTAAAGGTTATGCCCAAATCACAACACTCATGGAGAAGCTGTTGAAGAAGGACTATCAGTTTGGTTGGATAGATGAATGCCAACAGAGCTTCGACACACTGCAACAGAAGATGGTCATTGTGCCATTCTAGTTTTTACAGATTGGAGCAAAGAGTTTCATGTGCACATCGATGTGTCTTCTATTGCATTGGGAGCAGTAATGGCACAACTAGGAGAAGGGGATATTGACCATCCATTAACATTTTCTAGTAGGAACCTATATACAGTGGAGATCAACTACACCACTACCGAGAGGGAAGGATTAGCCATGGTGTATGCGTTGCAAAAGTTCTGCCACTAGTTGCTGGGAGGACACTTTAAAATGTTTACTGATCACTCCATGCTAAAATATCTAGTCAACAATCTAGTGTTGGTGGGGCGAATATGCAGATGGATTCTACTTCTCTAGGATTATGATTTTGAAATCATAATTAAGCCAGGAAGAAAGAACAAGGGCCCTGACCACCTGTCAAGGTTGGAACATGGAGAAGAACCCACCAGTTTGGAGGATACACTGTCGGATGCACAGTTTCTCTCCATTAGAAAGATTGATCACCACTTTTCAGGCATTGTCCTGTTCATTTCAACGGGAATGGCACCTAGTGAGTATACAATTCCCCAGAAGAAACATCTAGTGGTGCGCACTACAGAATTTTCAATTATAGTTGGTCAGCTATACAAACTGCGACCTGATGAGATACTAAGAAGATGTTTTATGGAGACATAGCAACCATTGATCATTGTATAAGTGCATGAAGGCATCGTAGGGGGACACTATGCAAGGAGAGAAACTACGTAGAAGGTCCTGAGAGCTAGCCTTTGGTGGCCTACCTCATACAAAGATGCTAAGGATTGTGCTAGAGCCTATGATGTGTGCCAGAGAGTTGGGAAACCATCCAAACAAGATGAAATTCCATTAGCACAATAGATGACCCTACAAGAATTTGAAAAGTGGGCCATTGACTTCGTGGGACCTATAAACCCACCAGGAAAACACACAGGAGCAAGGTATATCATTACTGCAAAATAATACTTAACCAAATGGGCCGAAGCCAGAGAATTTAAAGACTACAGTGCAACTACATCTATGCGTTTTATATTTGATGACATAATAACCAAGTTTGGATGCCCCAAGATCTTTATGAGTGATCAAGGCACACATTTCATCAATAAGACAGTTGAAGCCCTAACTGAAGAACTTGCAATCCACCATCAAAAGAGTACACCTTCCCATCCACAAGAAAATGGAATAGTTGAAGCATTCAATAAGATATTGGGGACACCATTAATGAAGATTTGCATTGTGAATAGGGATGACTAGGACTTAAGAATACCTACAGTACTATGGGCCTATTGAACCACTTGCAACAAAATAAACAATGAAGACTCCTTTCAAGTTGGTTTATGGTCTCAAAGATGTTGTCCCGATGGAATACTTGGTACCAAGCTTAATAATTGTTGCTTTTACAAGTATGGATGACACTGGTGTTGTTCAGGAAAGGCTCGCCCAGTTGGTTGAACTGGAAGAAGATAGATTCATTGTAGGATTGCACCAACAGGTTCAGAAGAAACGAGAGAAGGCATATCATGACAGGAAAATCAAGAAGAAGGCACTCAAGCAAGGTTATCTAGTAATGATGTACGATAGTAAGTTTATAAGACACCTAGGGAAGTTTAGAACGCATTGGCTTGGACCATATGAGATCACCTATGTTACAGAAGGAGGAGTTGTGCAACTGAAAACATTGAAGGGAGAATGGAAGGAAGGATTGGTGAATGGGAGTCGACTAAAGTTGTACTATGACAACTAACTGCCTTGCAACTCTCAGTAAAAGCATGAGAAAAAGGGTCTAAGTACCAGGTGTAGTTGAAATTGGGTACTAGACATGGAAAAGAAAGTTTGCACAAGGAGGGAGAGGAGGCATAAAGAAGAAACCAAGGCTACCCTGCGCAGTCTAAAGTTGAAGAAAAACATAAGGATCAAATCTAAAGTACCTCGGGATGAGTCACAAGTGAGTGTTCAGGGCCTGTTGGCCCTTGGTTATGGAAGGAAGCGAATAACAAGGAATAAAAGGTGAAAAGTGAACATCACGGGAGACACCGTGACTGTCACTAGGTCGAAGTAAGCAAAAGAGCAAAAAATATGGATCAAAGAAAGGAAATGCAAGCCATTGGATGAGGATATCAAGGATGACAGATCAGAAAGGAATATGGATCATGGACAACTCAACAAGCATAAAAAACCATCATTGGATGCTTTGGAGAACTGCGCGAAAAGGAAGGAAGGACAGGTTGGCAAATCCTGGAAAAAGAGGGTCAAGTTGACCTAGGGTTTTAGACACCTAGGGTTTTGGTCTTTTAGGGTTTTGGCACCTAGGTTTTGGCCTAAGGCTGTCGGTGGGGTGTTGTAATGTTTAAATACAGGTCTAAAGGGCCTAGGTTTGGTTGGTAATTCTACAGTACAATATTGTTGTTGATCTAGCTATAGTATTGAGAGAGGGATCATTGTATTGAGAGAGAGAAGTGATGAGAGACAGGAATCCTTTTGGTATTGTAAGATCTTCTATTGTATGCGAAGGTCAAGTCCTGTAGCTGGGTGCGTAGGGAGGGGAGAGAAAGAGAGAAGAGAAAGAAGATCTGCTAGCTAAGAGCGCAGACAATAACTGTATGTTTTCCTTAATATAATATAGCATAGTTATGTGGATGTAGCCCTAGAGAGAGGGTGAACAACGTACATATGTTGTTATGTTTATGATTGATGCTTTGATCTATGTTGTTGTTATATTATTACCTTCCTTATTGTATTAGATCAAACTTATAGCTGTGAAGGACAGATCTATCTTGTTGAATGATAGATGCATGATATATTGCTATTGTAATAGATCCCCTTGATATTCCCCTGGTTGTATAAATCTCTGTCCTACAACCCCCTCATAGCTTCTTGGAGTGAGACTACATATTCTTCACAGGTGTTGTTGAAAGGGCCAGTATATAGGGCGTGTTGGTGCGCTCTTAGAGATGAACCCTGGGTCTTCCCCTGTCCCAACATGGATAATTAATTAATTAATTTCTAGTGCATCTAGGGGATTGGACGACATGTGTACGGGGGACTTTTTTCCTAATTGATTAAATGAAAAAGGAATTTAATGAGAATTTGGGAAACTAATTACTTGAAAAATCTATAAAAATTATGGAGGAGGAGGAGTATGGATCTCATATTCTTGTGGAACGTTACGCTTCTGAATTTTTGTCTTGATTGAACTTCTCTTGTGGGAGTTGGGATACCCATCTCGGGTAACGAGTGGTATCTCAAACTTGCGAGGTGAGATAAGTGATAGAAGTTCTCTGGTATTGTGTGTGTGGCCCTTTTGCATCTTGGGGGTCTCAAGGGGAAGAAGAGTACCCCTAGCATTGGCTGGAAGGTACTGGTGAGGTCACATCGATTGGCAAGCGGGAGATAGATGGATCACGTGCGGAACAATGACTCAGAGCTTTCACATTTGGCTATGGTACACATGTATATATTTTGAATGGTAGTTTAATATTGTTCTTGTGCTTTTAGTACTGTACTTCTATTGTGTAAAGATGATCTTTTATTCAATGTTTTATAATCAAGAACTTAAAGTCATCCTAGCCTTATGCTCACTGTATTTTGAATTGATTCCCTTAGAGAACCCAAACTCTAATTGCTATGAATTCTTTGTGTTTGTTTTATTGATTATTATGAAGAAATTTGTGTTTTCCCCTTATCCCTTTAGTTATTAGTCCATGAATGAACAGTCGGCCAGGAGTCGAATCGATGGTCGTCACTTCGGTGTTTAAAGACCTATAGATTCAAATGCTCTTCTTTCCTATGCATGGATAATAAGTGAAGGATATATTTCACCCAGTTATTAACCCTTACTTATCTTTGCGTTTTTATCTTATGATTAATCTCAATTCTTTGTGCATTCTTCTGAACGATTAGTCTCTACGTTTTTTTTATTTGTCTCTAATCTATCCATCTCTGCATTTCCTTGAATGGTTATCTTTGAATTTCCTTTGAATGATCACCTCTACATTTCCTTGAATGATCAACTTTGCGTTTATTGGGATGTTTAAGCTATATGTTTGAATGATTAATCTTTGAAGGAGTAATATGAAGAAATCGTTTTTCCCATATTCTTTTCACCAAATCATTTTTTCATGAGAATCATTGTGTTTATGAGTGGGTGTGATAGCATTGATTTGCCTGTGTTTCAATGGCAGGGAATCCCCCTTTTGATTGAATGATAGCTAAATTTTATATTGAATGACAACAAGTTTTTTTATCTCGAATGGCAATGAATTTATATATCGAATGACTGCGATCTTGTATATATTTTTACCCATCATTCAAAAATGTTTTTATTGACATTTTACACAGTATGCATCCACGTTTTGCCTGGCATTTTACACAGTATGCGTCCACGCTTTTATTGGTATTTTACTTAGCATTCAAAAATGTTTTTATTGGCATTTTACATAGTATGCATCCACATTTTTATTGACATTTTTACCCAGCATTCAAAAACATTTTTATTGGCATTTCACACATTATGCATCCACATTTTCCTTGGCAATTGTACACAACATTCAACCACATTTTTATTGGAATTTTACACAGTATGAATCCACGTTTTTCTTGGCATTTTACCTAGCATTCAAAACACTTTTATTGGCATTTTACACAATATGCATCCACATTTCGCCTAGCATTTTACCCAGCATTCAAAATCGTTTTTATTGCCATTTTACATAGTATGCATCCACATTTTTATTGGCATTTTACCCAACATTCAAAAATGTTTCTATTGGCATTTTGCAAATTATGCGTTCACATTTTTATTGGCATTTTTACCTAGCATGAAACCACGTTTTTATTGGCATTTTACACAGTATGCATCCACGTTTTTCTTGGCATTTTTATCCAACATTCAACCACAAATTTATTGGAATACTACACAACAATTATACAGTACCCACTCAACGAATTGGGGACTTGAGTCTCTGCATTTTTTTTGAATGATTAATCTATGCATTTAATTCATCTCTGCGTGCAAGAAAACTCATCTTGAATTTTGTGTTATGAATCATCCATGTGTCCTCCCCAGAAATAAGCTCTGCGATCATGCAATTAATTGACAGAAAAATCTTATGCTGATAGACAACATTATCATAGATTTAGTGGACAACGATTTAATGGACTGCGTGGGTATTATATATTAGATAGTGTGGTTATTGCAAGATTTATCTTATATACAACAATATATCTACTTGTTGTTGACAACGATGTATCAAAATACATTAACCATTTTAGACAATGATATATCCTTTAGACAAGTGATGTATCTAACTAACTGTGCCTTTTAATGGCAGTGAATCCCTTTTTGGTTGATTAACTGGTCATAACCGTGTGTTCGTTAAACTGACAGATGTAGATATTATTTTTTAATGATAGATATAGATATATTGTTTCATTTTTACATTTAAAAGACAACAAGTATATTCCTATAAGACAGGGATATAGTTTTGGTTTTAAATAGGGAATTCAAAAAATATTGAATTCATAGGATTGCAATTCATAAGATAGCGATATAGTTTCAGTTTTAAATGGTGATATAAGACATCAAATTCGTATAGTTACAGTTTTAAAAGATAGTGAATTTAGGTTTAAAAGATAGAAAAATATACTTATCTCATATTTGAAATCAAAGAATAGATACAATGAACTCTTTTTTTGAATATAATTATTTTAATGTGTATTTAATAGTTTTTAAATCGCATTGTGTTAACAGTTTAATGGTTCTTATCAACCACTTGCTTTTTATTAACAAGTTTTAATAAGTTTCACAGTAGTATTGTTGCTTCAACTTAAATCTCTCCTTTGTAATAGGGGAATATCAATGCATAACAGTAATATTATGAGGATCAGATTATAATAGTTTAGTAGCCTTGGCATCAACTTTATTGGTTCCATTTTAAATGGTAGTTAGATAGAGTGGCACAGTCTAATAATGCATAGTTGTTTTAATTGTTGTTTAGTTTTACATTCACCTAATAGTTTCAGTTTCAATGGTGATATAATCTAGTTATTGATGATTTCATTATGATTAAGGCATTTATCCCTTCGATTAGATTAACAACCACTTTTGCATTTAGATCAATGGTTAAAAAAAATTAATGCGTTGAACGCCTATAATATTTTTTTCCTTACGTTAATCTTAATTGTTTTGAGCATAAGTACTGGGATTATTGCCTTATAGCAGCCCTAAATGTTCTCCCATCAAGAAACTAGATAAGGACCTATTGAATTATTGAATGTATTTTTGAAGGGTTGTTGCAATGTTGGATTGTATGTTGGGACAAAGGGTTGGAATTATTCCGGTTGCACATGGGTCCCTAGTGTGCCCATCTCATTGTGGAAACATGATTTATTGATATTGGATCATTGCGTGAATGGATCAATAAGCACACATGATAACTTGGCTTAGGATTGTGCACCACCCGATGTGGTTGATGACTATTGTTTTTATGGTGGTACTTGTTTTGTAAATTTTGTGTTTGTATCTCACTCACCGGGAAGGTTCTAGTTACTGGTCATCCAAGCATATGTGTTAGGTTATTTGTGTGGTCCTTTAGCTTGTAGGAATTCTCTTGATTGTGTCAGGTCAATAGTTGATTTTATCTGCCTATTGATTCACGCATGTTTTGTCTAGTTGCATGATGTGCTAGTACGTTGATTCGTTTTTGTCTATTTTCTAAAGGCATAAGTTGTGTTCGTCATCATGTTGTGTTGATTAATTGTGGTCATTGATTGTATTCCTGCTTAAAACAAAAAAAAAACAAATTGTTTTCAGTTACTTGCGTCACATGTGGTTGTAATGATGGGGGTCATTACATATGGTATCTGAGCGGGTTCAACCCTGCAACTATGGATCACCAGGATTTCCACAGCAATAGACCCTTGAGTATTAACCCAGTGATAATTAAAAACTTTAATGTCTCCATGCGGTGATCTCGATTAGAGGATGCCACAAAGGTTCGCAGCATGGTGTCGTTGACGAAGGTGCAGTGCCTCTAATTTGGGGGTTAGACTACAAGGGTGTGGGCACTTCTAGAGGATTCCACAAAGGTTTGCAACATGGTGTCGTGGATGAAGGTGCGACGCCTCTAGAAGTGCCCACACCCTTGTAGTCTAACCCCCAAAGGAGAGGAACAAGTCTATGGGAGGGATTCGATTGTTGTAAGGGATGTTGATGGTCTGACAAGGTCCTCCCAGGGAATGTTAGAGGCCTTTATTCACCATCTGTATTGAGACGAGGCCAGGGAACCTCTACTCTTCAGGGTTCGCAACATGCCTCATCCAGTACCATTAGATTTCACCGAGAACTCGAGAGGGATAAGTTCTCAAATCCATGAGTGTTGCAGAAGACCCAAAGGTCGAGTCATGGCTCGAGAGAAAGGCGGTGTGCTTCTACTTCAGGTACTAGGAGTACTGGACTGAAGAAAGGGTGTTGGACATGTGAGGAGACACATTTCTAGCACAACTGCCTAGTGGAGAGGAATAGAGCATCTAGATCAGTCAGACCCACTACCGTGGGAGATTTGGGAAAGACCCATTGGATTCATGCAGCGATGAAAAACCACCAGGTAGAGCACCAGTCGACTTTGCTCGAGGCGTCATGTACTGTCGTTGACCAGACCCTTAGTATTTTGATAGATCCTAGTACTATAGAGAGTTTCATTTCTGGGGTAGCGCTAAAGAGAATTAAGGTAAAGGTATTTTTGGTTTTGATCGGAAAAGCCACAGTGTTGTCAATAGACTGTCAACGTTTCAGATCCAAATCAGGATCCATCTTCAGGACAATAAGCCTAGGTTAAGAAAATGGGAAGCGCTGGTATAAATACTGGAAGCGTGGGAAAGTTTTTAGTGTCAACTAGGTTTAATGTAGAATTATTTAATAAATTAAATTATTTGCTAAGATTTCTACGGTTTATTAATTTGTTTATTTAAGGTTATAATAGTTTGTTATTAATTTAGGTTTTTTTTTTAAATATTTATTTTATGTTCTAGGATTTAGTTAATAGGTAAAAAGTGGATTATTAAAGTTATTTTAGGGTTAAGGTATTTTAATCTAAGGTTAAGGTATAAACTAAATAATTAAAAAGAATTAGATGTTTGTTATGAGTTAATATTAGGGTTTCTAAATGTCTTTGTTTTGGTTATAAGGTATATAATGAGTTTAATGTTGCTTATTATTGTCTTAATTTATATTACTATGTTCTAGGGTTAGGCTATAGGTATTAAGTAATTTATAAGATATCTGGGTTTGCCCTTCTTGTTAATCTATATTTTAAGTGTTTATTAATTCAAGGTTATTTTCGATATTAATCAATTATGTTCAAAATAGGGTTAGGTTATTTAAGAGGTTGTTAGGTTGTTTTAGAATTATAATTAATTAGGAGGGGTTTTTATGAATAAATTAATTTATAAAAATGTATGAAAATTACTAACGATTATTTTTGTTTTTTATGGATCAGGGGGAGCCACTTTTCACTTAGTTCTAACCCACTGTATTTGTTAAGGTTACTAGGATGTTTACAGATTTCAATGGCTTCTCTAATACTACATTTGAAGAGGTGATTCTCTTTGATGAGGATTTTGGTGTCTTCTAGGCGAACATGGTGTCTTGTTTTAAGGGAGTGTTCAGCTAGGGCGGAGGCGTGGATGTGTTCATTCTTGATGTCATCTCCATGTTCTTTTATCCTGACTTGGAAGGAGCGGCCAGTTTCACCGATGTAGCATTTACTGCATGAGCACTCTATTTTGTAGATTCCTTTTCCATTGTGAGCGTTAAGTTTGTCTTTGACAGATCTCATACTCTATTTGATGGTTTCAAGAGGTTTGAAGGAGGTTTTAATATCTTTTTTACTTAGGACTCTTGCAATTATGTCGGTCAATCCTTGGATGTAAGGAAGGAAGACACTTCTATTAGGGTTTTGGTCTTTAGGGGCATTCAGATTATTGCGGGTTATTTCTAGGGATTTGTTTATTGCATTCTCAATGTCTTTTTGTTTATACCCTTTGTTCTTAAAAGTCTTGGTAAGGTGATTTGTTTCCTTATCTAGGTGTGCTTCATTGGAGATTCTTATGGCTCTAGTGGATAAAGTTTTTAGGACACCTAGTTTTTGGTTGGGGTGGTGATGGGAATTGGCATGGAGATAGTTCTCAGTGTGGGTATTCTTTCTATACACCACATGTCCAAGATCACCATTACTTTTCCTTTTGATAAGAAAATCTAGAAAGGGGATGCTATCGCTCTCTTCAAGTTCCATGGTGAATTTTATTTCTTTGGATATGTTGTTTAGGTGTAGAAAGAATTTTTGTAATTCAACTTTAATACGAGGCCAGAGAACATTTGTATCATCAACATATATTTTCCACCTCGATGGTTTTAGAGGAAAGGATTCCAGGGATCTCTTTTCAAAAATATCCATGAAAAGGTTGACAACAATTGGGGGACAGTGGGGAGCCCATTTCTATGCTATTGGTTTATTCATAGAACTCTCCTTGCTAACTAAAGAAAGTGGAGCGCAAGCAAACCTCGGCTAGTTTAGTTGTTTTTGGATCGGTGACTTCTTTGACAATTTGGATAGCTTCATATAAGGGGATTTTAGTGAAAAGGGTAACTACATCAAAGCTTATGAGGGTGTCTAGAGGCCCTACCTTTTCATTTTTGATGATATTAATAAAATCATTGGAGTCTTTGATGAAAGAGTCAATGTGGCCTACTAGAGGGTTAAGGATATTAGCTATGTGTTTAGCCAGCTCATAGGTTGGTGAACCTATGGTATTCATTATGGGTCTAAGAGGGACATATTCTTTGTGAATTTTCGATAGACCGTAGATCCTTGGGGTGATATCGTTGTTGGGGGTTAGGCATTTTTTGGTTCTCTCGTCTAGGTTAGAACTGTTGATGGCTTTCTTTACTTTCCTTATAATCTTCTTGATGGGATTTCAATCTAGTTTCCTATAGCTGCCACTCTTGGTTAGGTGTTATATCATTTTCTTTTTGTATTCATTCATGTTCATAAGAATAGTAGAACCTCCTTTGTCCACCTTGAGAATAACCAGATTTTCATCATTTCTTAGGTTCTTTAGGGCTACGCGTTCCTCTTTTTCCATATTACTTTTTCGAGGTTTGGATTTGTGTAGGATGATTGAGCAATCTTGTCTTATTAACTCTTTGTATTTGTCACTGATATTTTGTATGCCATCCTCTATGCAACAAATAATATTATCCGGGGGGATGGAGGTCGGTGAGACCTTGAAGCTTAATCCTCTTCCCAAAATGGCCAGTTCATTTTTGTTTAGCATGCGCGCAGATAAGTTTACCACGTTCCTTCCGTTGGTGTCCATGCCATTTTTTTTGTTCATAAGTCGTTCTAATTTGGACGAGTGTCTATTATGCTCTTCTACGCATGCTTTCTTTGCTTTCATCATTGCCAAGGCGTCTACTATCTTCCACAGTTCGGGTGCCCCGACCTGTGCTAATTTCAGGTGGAGTATTAATGCGTTTTTGGATGTGTGTTCCAGTCTACATCTATTATTTTTAATTTCGCCTCTAACAATGGATAACCCCAATCTAGAAAAGGCCGCTCTATTCCATTTTTTATTGGTTCTATGCTAGATCTGTGTGAATTTGGATAGAACATTTTTGTTTCTGCATTTCTTGAGAAATTCCAAATTTGCCACTCTTCTCTTAATCTTAACCTAATCTTTTCTAAAACTTGAATTTCGTCTAGAGTCTCCCTACTGTACAGGGAAATAATCTGATGAGTGAGATTGTTGTGGTTGGGATTTTCGATTTTGATCTGAAAATCCACAGTGTTGTCAACATACTGTCGATGTTTTGGATCCAAATTAGGATCCATCTTCAGGACAATAATCCTGGGTTATGAAAATGGGAAGCGCTGGTATAAATACTGGAAGTGTGGGAAATTTTTCAGTGTCGGATAAGTTTAATGTAGAATTATTTTCGGTTTTGAGTGAGATGGATCCTGATTTGGATCCAAAACATTGACAGTCTATTGACAACACTGTGGTTTTTTTTATCAAAACCGAAAATCCCAACCACATCAATCTCACTCATAAGGTAAAGGTAGTCGAACATGATGAGTTTAGCTTAGTAGAAATGGCTTCGATAGTAAACAAAATGTTGGTGGGAAGGTTATGGGATTGATTGTAGGTTGGAACCAGGGATTTTTCCTTAGGTTCATCTCTTCCTTACAACTATGGAAGAGCTTGCGCAAGGGATGTGAGATTTATGCGATCCTTACGTTAAATGAGAAGCGAGTAGCGAAAGGTCTATGGAACCTTCTGGTGGTGAGAGAGTTTGCGAATGTCGTCCTTGAGGAGTTACCTAGGATTCCATCAGAGAGTGAATTGGAATTTATCATAGACATAAAAGTGGGGCCTGAACCGATAGAAAGAACTCCTTATTGGATGTTGACCTCGGAGTTACAGGAGTTGAGAATAAAACTGAAGGATTGGTTGTACCTAGGACTTATACGTCCAAGTGTGTCACCATGGGGTGTGCTTGTTATCTTCATATGAAAGAAGGGTGGGTCGTGGAGACTCTTCATTGACTATCATCAATTGAAAAAAGAAACGATCAAGAATCAATATCCGTTGCCAAGGATTGATGATCTATTTGATCAAATGAAGGGAGCGACAATGTTTTCAAAGATCGACTTGAGATCAGGGTATCAACATTTATGGATCAAGGAGGAGGATGTCCCTAATACTGCCTTTAAGATGAGGTTTGGACATTACGACTTTACTATTTTACCATTTGGACTAACGAACGCTCGAGGGGTATTTATGAGTTTGATGAATAGGGTGTTCCACGAATACTTTGACACGTTCATCCAAGTATTCATTGACGATATTTTATTTACTCTCGAAGGTTGGAGGAACATGACGAGCACTTTCCCTAGGTACTACAGTGTCTATGAGAGAACAAATTGTATGGGAAATTGTCTAAATGTCTATTCTATCAATCGAAGATTCACAACTTAGGACATGTCATCTCCAACGAAGGTATCATTGTGGATCCAATAAAGGTCAAGGCTATTATGGAATGGCATGCACCGACGAATGTCCTAGAAGTGCATAGCCTTATGGGTTTAGCAGGATACTATTGACAGTTCGTTGAGGGTTTTTGGAAGATAGAAAATCTGATTAAGGAATTGCAGAAGAAGAAAAAGAAGTTTAAATGGACCGAGAAATGTGCAGAATGATATCAGAGGCTCAAGGAGATGTTGAACATAGATACTAAAGGTCCTTGACCTGGACACATACTTCTTGGTATGCGCTGACACATCCAAAGAATTCTTTGGTAGAGCCTTGATGCAAGACGATCGAGTGATCGCTTACATCTCAATAAAGTTGAGAAGGCATGAGGAGAACTATGAAATGCACGATTTGGATTTGTTAGCCATTATATATTCCTTGAGAGTTTGGAGACACTACCTTATTGGATGAAAATTTGAACTAAAAATGGACCACTGTGGACTACAACAGATCTTTACACAAAGAGACTTGAACACGTGACAATGACGTTGGTGAAAATTTCTTAGCAAGTACGATCTAGAGATTACTTACATAAATGTAACAATGAACAAAGTGTAAGATGCGTTGAGTCGGAGGCCACGCATATTTTTGGTGATGCCTCTTCAGACGAATCTATGTGAAAATATTCTAACCTTACAGTGCGACAATGACTGGTACTAAGAGGTCAAGGATTTTATTGGACAAAACAAAATGATGGTGCCAAAATTTGAAGGATTTTCTATGGAGAATGATGGATTACTGATATTTAAAGGTCGAATTTACATACCTCCCAACTATGAGTTGAGGATTTTGATCCTAAACAAGTCTCACAGATCAGTATACATGGATCACCTAGGAGTCACGAAGATTAGGGTAGACATTAAAAACTTATTCTTTAGGAAGGGGTGAAAGTAAACATAGTCAACTACGTGGCAAGATGTCTAGAATGTTAGTAGGTGAAGGCTGAACATAGACATCCTGCAGGATTACTACAACCACATGCTATTACATGATCGAAATGGGAGGTCAATTCAATGGATTTTATTGTTGGATTGCCACTGATGGCAAGGAGACACGAATCAATTTTTGTGGTAGTCGACACTCTAACGAAGAATGATCATTTTATTCTTGTGCATACAACATATTAGGAACATGACATAGCTAGAGATTTCATCAACGAGATTGTGAGGCTGCATGGCGTGACTAAGAGGATTATGTCTGATAGCATATCAATGTTTACATGATGATTTTGGAGTATTTTCCAAGAGGCCTTGGGAACCCAGCTTAACTTTAGTACCGTGTATCACCCGGAGACAGACAAGAAGAACAAATGAACAAATCAAATCCTAGAGGAAATGTTGCGTATGTATGTTATGGACCAACATAAGAGTTGGGAAGAGTTATTTCCACTAGTATAATTTGTATATAACGACATTTATCAGAGAACGATTAAGATGGTGCCTTTCGATTTTATTTATGAGTGACCATGTCAGACGCCTTGAGTTGGGATCAGCTTGAGAATAGGGTCCTGGTGGGACTGAAAGCAATCCAAGAAATGGAATATCAAATGAAAACTATAAGACAAAGGATCAAGGAAGCACAAGATCAGCAGAAGAGTTATGTCGATGTGCATCGTGGCGACCATAGTTACGATGTTGGTGATCACGTATTCTTGCAGGTGAAACTACATAAGAGTTCGATCAAGTTTGGAAAGGGTGCTAAACTATATCCTAGGTTCATGGGATCCTAGGAGATTGTGGAAAAGAGGGGGTCGTGGCCTATTGAATAGCCTTGCCTGATCCTTGAGTCGTATGCATGATGTCTTTCACATCTCTGTTTGAGACATTATGTTAGTGATCCTACACATGATTTTACTTGAGTACTTTCCAGGTGTCGGATAAGGGTGCACTCACAGATGATCTAGTTTGCATCCTGAACCATCACATTCGATAGCTACGACATCGAACAATAGATCAGGTCAAGGTCCAATGGGACAACTATAGTCCGCACTTGGTGACCTGGGAGGACGCATATGATATGCGTCAATAGTTTCCATTTTTGTTTGATAGGTAGACTTATGATACTATGATACACTTTATTTCGGCACTTATATACTGTGAAACTTCGGGACAAATTTTAGACCAAGAGGGGGTGTATGTAACATATCACTCTTGCACCCACTGAGCGAACTTATTCTTTGAGGACACTTTCTTGCAAGTGATCCAGATTATTATACAATTCGTTGTTTGATAATGATTATGAGATATTATGGATTGATGATATGTTATTTGGTTGTATTGCATAGACAGGTGCTATTGACTAGGTTATCTTGAGTGTGCCAAAATTTGGACCTCAAGGATGCAGAGGCATCGATGAAACCCCTTGGACTCTGGACTGAGTCAGGGAGTGGACTGTTGGGTTGAATATTGTTGATGTGACATATGTACATATGATTTGGTGTTATGATGATTGATTATTATTGTTGACATGATTCGTTGATGGATGGAGACTGATGATAGCTTGTCAACCAGACTCACATGTGGAGTAGAGGGGTGACACATGAAAACCAAAGAATTTGAGGGAGAGGTCTGGGAGCAGCCCTGCCACAGCCTACTAACATTCGTGCCATGGATCGAACTGTAGGTTAACGATTACCTAGTTCGAGAAGACCCACGATGTCGTGAGAGAAGACTGTGACAGTTGCTCACAATGATTCTAAGGGGCACAAAATAAGGCAAGGGCCTTATTCCTTAGAGGCCCTTAGTCTCCCACAAGATCACCTGGTGGAGTATTGACTCCAGGGTTTTTTTATGTCTACCAATTCATTCAAGAGGCGAGTGGCCCCCTTGGAGCATGTAGTGTGTCCTGAAGAGAACGTCACGAAAGGAAAACATAAAGAGGAGAGTGGCACCCTTGGAGCACTTAGTGCATCCTAAAGGGCACATCGCCAAACGAAAATGGAAAGAGGCGAGTGGCACCCTTGGAGAACCTAGTTCATCCTGAAGGGCACGTCGGGATTTTAACTGGTAAGTGAATAAACCTAGTTGGCCTTAAAATGAATGATGTGATAATTAAGAACTAAAAACAATTTTCCCTAATAACAATGTTGCCCAACCTAGTGAAATTAAAATCCAGGTCGAAGTAGAACATGTGGTCAATAATAATAATAATAAATAAACATGTAATAAGAAGAGGGGTAAGAAATTCAAACTATTTATTAAAGTCAAAATTTTAATGGAGCATTAAATTTTTAAAAAGGAGAAATGGTTGTTTTTATCTATTTTTGCTAATTTAATTTTTGTAAAAAAAAAAAAAGGAGAAGAAGGTAAATGGTTGTTTCATCTACACTTGCTAAATTAATTTTTAATTAAAGAATAAAAAGGGTAAATTGTTGTTTTATCTTCACTTACTAAATTGATTTTTAGTTAAAAAGGAAAAGGGGGGAAACTTAAAAGAAATAAGAAACTTAAAGAAAAATGGGTAAACTTAAGAAAAAGGGGAAATGTAAAGAAAAAGTTGAATGTCCAACTTAGTAAGGAATCTTGCCTTTGGAACTTTATAATTATGAACTCAACTAGGAATTAAGTAAGGCGTAAGTCATTTAAGAAGTGTAAGGGAATTTTGGGACACCTAGGAGCGTTTTTAGGAATGCTTTTAGGTGGGTGAGGGAAATAGGGATAATTAATTAATTAATTTCTAGTGCATCTAGGGGATTGGGCGACATGTGTATGGGGGAGGTTTTTCCTAATTAATTAAATGAAAAAGGAATTTAATGAGAATTTGATAAACTAATTACTTGAAATATCTATAAAAATCATGGAGGAGGAGTATGGATCTCATCTTCTTGTGTAACATTACGCTGCTGAATTTTTGTCTTGACTGAACTTCTCTTGTGGGGGTTGGGATACCCAACTCGGGTAACGAGTGGTAGCTCAACCTTGTGAGGTGAGTTGGGTGATAGTAGTTCTTAGGTATTGTGTGTGTGGCCCCTTTGCAACTTGGGGGGCTCAGGGGGAAGAAGAGTACCACTAGCGTTGGTTGGGTGGTATTGTTGAGGTCACATCGATTGGCAAACAGAAGATAAATGGAGAGTGTGTGGGACAATGACTCGGGGTTTTCCCATTTGGCTATAATACGCATGTGTATATTTTGAATGGTAGTTTAATATTGTTCCTGTGATTTCAGTATTGTACTTCTATTGTATAAAGATTATGTTGTATTCAATGTTTTATAATCAATAACTTAAAGAAATCCCATCCTTATGCTCGTTGTATTTTGAATTGATTCCCTTGGCAAACCCAAATTCTGATTGCTATGACTTCTCTGTGTTTCTCCCTTACAAAAAAAATTGTGTTTCTCTCTTATCGCTTTAGTTATCAGTCTGTGCATGAGTAGTCGGCCAAGAGACAAATTGATGGTCGTCACTTCAATGTTTAAAGACCTATAGATTCAGATGCCCTGCTTTCCTGTGCATGAATATTAAGTGAAGGATAAATTTCACCCAGTTATCAACCCTTACTTATCTCTGCATTTTTCTCTTATGATTAAACTCAATTCCTTGTGCCTTCTTGATTCGTCTATGATCTATCCATCTTTGCATTTCCTTGAATGATTATCTATGCATTTCCTTTGAATGATCACCTATGAATTTCCTTGAATGATATACTCTATGTTTCTTGGGATGTTTAAGCTATGTGTTTGAATGATTAATCTTTGAAGAAGTAATACGAATAAATCATTTTTTCCATATTCTTTTCACCAAATCGTTTTTGCCAGAGAATCACTGTGTTTTATGACTTGGTGTGACAGCGTTGATTTGTCTGCATTTGAATGACAGCGAATCCCCATTTTGATTGAAAGACAACTAAATTTTATATTGAATGAAAATGAGTTTTTTTAGCTTTAATGGCAATGAATTTATATATCGAATGATTGTGATCTTGTATATTTTTTACCCAACATTCAGAAATGTTTTTATTGGCATTTTACACAGTATGCATCCACGTTTTGCCTGGCATTTTACCCAGCATTCAAAAAAGTTTTTATTAGCATTTTACACAGTATGCATCCACGTTTTTATTGTCATTTTACCCATCATTCAAAAACGTTTTTATTGGCATTTTACACAGTATTCATCCACGTTTTTGTTGACATTTTTACCCATCATTCAAAAACGTTTTTATTTCCATTTTACACAGTATGCATCAACGTTTTTCCTCGAATTTTTACCCAACATTCAATCCCGTTTTTATTAGTATTTTACATAGTATGCATCCATGTTTTGCTTGGCATTTTACCTAGCATTAAAAAACGTTTTTATTGGCATTTTACACAGTATGCATCCACGTTTAACCTGGCATTTTACCCAGCATTCAAAAACGTTTTTATTGGCATTTTACACAGTATGCATCCATGTTTTTATTGACATTTTACCCAACATTCAAAAATGTTTCTATTGGCATTTTACACAGTATGCATCCATGTTTTTATTGGAATTTTTACCCAACATGCAACCACGTTTTTGTTGGCATTTTACATAGTATGCATCCACGTTTTTCTTGGCACTTTTATCCATCATTCAACCATGAATTTATTGGCATACTACACAAAAATTACACAATACCCACTCAAGAAATTGGGGGCTTGAGTCTATGTGTTTTTGTTGAATGATTAATCTCTACATTTAATTCATCTCTAAGTGTTAGCAAACTCATCTTGCATTTTCTGTTATGAATCATCCATGTGTCCTCCCCCAAAATAAACTCTGTGATCATGCATTTAATTGACAACAAAATCTTATGTTGATGGGCAACATTATCATAGAATTAATGGACAATGATTTAATGGACTTCGTGGGTATTATATATTAGACAATGTGGGTATTGCAAGATTTATCTAATAGACAACGATATATTTACTTTTTGTTGACATCGATGTATCAAAATATAATAACCTTTTTAGAGAGCGATATATCCTTTAGACAAATGATGTATCTAATTGACTATGTCATTTAATGGCAACAAATCCCTTTTTGGTTTCTTAACTAGACATAACCATGTGTTCTTTAAACCAAAAGATGAAGATATTATTATTTAAAGTTAGACATAGATATATTGTTTCAGTTTTGCATTTAAAAGATAACAATTTCTATTTAAAAGACAACAAGTATATTCCTATAAGATAGCGATATAGTTTCAGTTTTAAATAGCGAATTCAAAAAATAGTGAATTCATAGGATTGCAATTCATAAGATAGTGATATAGTTTCAATTTTAAATAGAGATATAAGACAGTGAATTCATATAGTTATAGTTTAAAAGATAGCAAATTTAGTTTTAAAAGATAGCGATATATACTTATCTCATATTTGGAATCGAAGAATAGTTACAATGGACTCTTTGTTTGAATATAATTATTTTAGTGTGTATTTAATAGTTTTTACATCTCATTGTGTTAACATTTTAATGGCTCTTATTAACCACTTGCTTCTTCTTAAGAGGTTTTAATAAGTTGCACAATAGTCCTATTATTTTAGCTTAAATCGCTCCTTTGTAATAGGGGAAATATCAATGCATAATAGTAATATTATGAGGGTCAGATTATAATAGTTTAGTAGCCTTGGCATCAACTTTATTGGTTCCATTTTAAATGGTAGTTAGATAGGGTGGCACAGTCTAATAATGCGTAGTTTTTTAAATTGTTGATTAGTTTTACATTCGCCTAATAGTTTCAGATTCAATGGCGATATAATATGGTTATTGATGATTTAATTATGAGTAAGGCATTTACCAATTCGATTACATTAACAACCTCTTTTTCATTTAGATCAATGGTTAAAGATGTTTAATGCATTGAACGCCTATAATAGTTTTTGCCTTACATTTTTTTTAATTGTTTTAATTATAAGTAGTGGGAGTATCGCCTTATAGTTTCCCTAAATGTTCTCCCATCAAGGAACTATATAAGGACCTATTGAATTATTGAATGTATTTTTGAAGGGTTGTTGCAATGCTGGATTTTGTGTTGGGACAAAGGGTTGGAATTATTCTGGTTGCGCATGGGTCCTCAGTGTGCCCATCACACTGTGGAAACATGATTTCTTGATATTGGATCATTGTGCACATGGATCAAGAAGCACACACGATAACCCTAATTAGGATCGTGCGCCACCTAATGTGGTTGATGACTATTGTTTTTATTGTGGTACTTGTTTTGAAAATTTTTTGTTTGTCTCTCGCTCGACAGGAAGGTTCTAGTTATTGGTTGTCAAAGAATATGTGTCGGGTTGTTGATGTTGTCCCTTAGCTTGTAGGCATTGTCTTGATTGTGTTGGAAAGGTAGCCAATTTTATCTTCCTATTGATTACCGCATGTTTCATCCAGTTGCATGATGTGCTATTATGCTGGGTCGTTGTTGTCTATTGCCTGAAGGCGTAAGTTTTTTTCATTGTCAGGTTGTGTTGATTAATTATGGGCATTGATTGCCTTCCTTATTAAAATAAAAAAACAAAATAAAAATTCACTTGCTTGCATCGCATGTGGTCGTAATGATGGGGGTCATTACATATGGTATCGGAGCAGATTCAACCCTACGACTGTGGATTTCCATGATTTCCACTATAGTATAACCTTAAGTATTAACCTAGTGCTAATTAAAAAATTTAACGTCTCCATGCGATGATATTTATTAGAGGATTCCACAGAGGTTCGAAGCATGGTGTCGTGGAAGGAGGTGAAATGCCTCCAGAAGTGCCCACGCCCTCAAAGTGTAACCCCCAAGGGGGAGGAACAAGTATGTGGGTAGGATTCGATTGATGTAAGGGATGATGATGATCTGATAAGGTCCTTCTAGGGAATGTCAGAGGCCTTGATTCACCATTTGTACTGAGAGGAGGCTAGGGTTCCTGTACCCATGAGGGTCCACAACGTGCCTCAGCCAGTACCGTTATCTTTCACCGAGAACTCGAGAGGGATAAGTTCTCAAATCCACGAGTGTTGTGAATGACCCATCCATAGAGGTATGGATGGAGAGAAAGGCGACGTACTTATACTTTGGGTACCAATAGTAATGGACCGAAGAAAGGGTGTTGGACATGTGGGGAGACACATTTCTAGTGCGACTTCCCCAGTGAAGAGGACTAGAGAATATGGATCAGCCGGACCCACTACCGTGGGAGATTTGGGCAAGGCCCATCAGATTCATGGAGTGGTGAATAACTGCCAGAAAAAGCACCAGTTGACTATGCTTGAGACTTCATGTAATTTCGTTGACTAGACCCTTAGTGTTTTGATAGATCCTAGTGCTATAAAGAGTTTCATTTTGGGGGAAAATCTAAAGAGAATTAAGGTAAAGGCAGTTGAATAGGATGAGTTTAGCTTAATAGAAATGGCTTCGGGAGCCAAACAAAAGGTTGGTGGGAATGTTATGGGCTGTAGCCTTAACCTAGGATATTTTTTCACTAGGTTCAACCTGTACTTCATGATCTTAGGATCTTATGACGTCGTGATCGGTATGGACTAGTTGGAATCGCATGAGGTGATACTCAATAGTAAGACAAAATGGTTAATATTGGTCAATGATGAGGGATAGAGACGCATGATTGTAGGTCGGATCCATGGAGTTTTCCTGAGGTTCATATCTTCCTTACTGCTACGGAAGAGCTTGTGCAAGGGATGTAAGTTTTATGTGATCTTTGCGTTAAACGAGAAGGGACTAGAGGAAGGTCTAGGACACCTTCAAGTGGTGAGAGAGTTTGCAGATGTCTTTCCTGAGGAGTTACCTCGGATTCCTCCAGAGAGGGAATTGGAATTTATCATAGACCTAAAATCAGGGGCTAAACCAATAGAAAGAATGCCTTATCAAATGTCGACCCCAGAGTTACAAGAGTTGAGAATGCAACTTAAGGATTTGTTGGACCTAGGACTTATACATCCAAGTGTGTCACCATGGGGTGCACCTATTATATTCATACAAAAGAAGGATGGGTCATGGAGACTCTGCATTGACTATAGTCAATTGAACAAATCATCGATCAAGAATCAGTATCTGTTGCCAAGGATTGATGATCTGTTTGATCAAATGAAGGGCGTGACAGTGTTTTCAAAGATCAACTTGAGATAAAGGTATCACTAGTTATAGATCAAGGAGGATGACATCCCTAAGACTTCCTTCAAGATGACTTTTGGACATTATGAGTTTACTGTTTTACCATTTGGACTAACGAATGCCCCCGGGGTATTTCTGAGTTTGATTAACGGGGTGTTCCACGAATACTTGGACAAGTTCATCCAAGTATTCATTGACAATATTTTATTTACTCTTGGATGTTGGAGGAACATGAAGAGAACTTGCGCTTCTTACTATAGTGACTGCAAGAGAACAAATTGTATGAGAAATTGTCTAAATGCTTGTTCTATCAATCAAATATTCACTACTTAGGACATGTCATCTATAATGAAGGTATCATTGTGGATTCAACAAAGGTTGAGGATATTATGGCATGGCCTGTGCCAACGAATGTCCCGAAAGTGCGTAGCTTCATGGGTTTAGAATGATACTATCCATGGTTCATCGAGGGTTTTTTGAAGATAACAAATCTGATTATGAAATTGCAGAAGAAGAACAAGAAGTTTCATTGTACTGAGAAATGCATGGAAGAATTTCAGAGGCTCAAGGAGCTGTTGAAAACAAAAACAACACTGAAGGTCCCTGACATGGACACAAACTTCTTGGTATGCATTGATGCATCCAAAGAAGGCTTTGGTGGAGTCTTGATGCAAGAGGATCGAGTGACCACTTCCATCTCTAGAAAGTTGAGAAGGCATGAGGAGAACTATGCGACATACGATTTGGATTTGTTATCCATTATATATTCCTTGAGAGTTTAGAGACACTACCTTATTGGAAAAAAAAATTGAACTAAAAACATACCATTGTAGTCTATAACACATCTTTATGAAAAGAGACTTGAACATGTGACAATGAAATTTGTAGAAATTTCTTAGCGAGTACGAATTCGAGATTACTTACATAAAGGGAATAATGAACAAAGTGACAGATGCGTTGAGTTGGAGACCACACATATTTTATGTGATTCCTTTTCAGATGAATCTACGTGAAATGATTCTAACCTTACAACACGATGATGACTGGTACAAAGAGGTTAAGGATTTTATTGGAAAAAACACAATGATGGTGCCAAAATTTGAAGGATTGACCATGGAGAACAACATATTATTCTTCAAGAAGGGATGAAGGCAGACATAGTCAACTATATGGAAAGATGTATAGAATGTCAGTAGGTGAAGGTTGAACATAGACATTTGGTAGGATTAATACAACCACAAGTTATTCCAGAATCGAAATGGGAGGTCAATTCGATGGATTTGATTGTGCTATTCGACATTCTGACGAACATTCCTCATTTTATTCATGTGCGTACGACATATTAGGCACCTGACATAGCTATAGATTTCATCAGCAATATTGTGAGGCTCCATGGCATGCGTAAGAGGATTATATCCAATAGAGGATCAATGTTTACATGACTATTTTGGACTAGTTTTAAAGAGGCCTTGGGAACCCAACTTAACTTTAGTACCGCATATTACCCAAAGATAGAAGGGAAGAAAAAATAAACAAACCAAATCCTAGAGGACATGTTGTGTATGTATGTTATGGACCAACAGAAGCATTGGGAAGAGTTCTTGACACTGGTAGAATTTGCGTATAATGACAGTTATCAAAGAACCATTAAGATGGAGCCTTTCGAGTTTCATTATGGGCGACTGTGTCAGACACCTTGAGTTGGGATCATATTGAGAATAGGGTCCTGGTGGGACTGGAAGTGATCCAAGAAATGGAAGATAAAATGCACACTATAAGACAAAGGATCAAGAAAGCGCAGGATCGATAGAAGAGTTATGCTGATGTGAATCATGTCGACTGTAGTTACAATGTTGGCAATCGAGTATTCTTGCAGGTGAAACCGCATAATAGTTTGATCAAGTTTGGAAAGGGTGCTAAACTATATCCTAGGTTCATGGGATCCTGCGAGATTGTGGAAAAGAGGGGGTCGTGGCCTATTGAATAGCCTTGCCTGATCCTTGAGCTGTATGCACGATGTCTTTCACATATCTGTTTGAGACATTATGTTAGTGATCCTACACATGATTTTACTTGAGTACCTTCCATGTATCATATGACGGTGCGATCACAGCTGAGCCAATATGCACCCTCTACCATCGCATTCGACAACTACGATGTCGAACAATATATCAGGTGAAAGTCCAATGGGACCACTATAGTCCACACTCGACAACATGAGAGGACGCATATAATATGCATCAACAATTTCCATTTTTGTTTGATAGGTAGACTTATGATACTATGATACACTTTATTTAGACACTTATATACTGTGAAACTTCAAGACGAAGTTTAGACCAAGAGGGTGTATGTAACATCCTTCTCTTGCGTGCACTGAGAAAACTTATTCTTTGAGGACACTTGCTTGCAAGTGATCCAGATTATTATAAGATTGGTTGTTTGATTATGATTATGAGATATTATGGATTGATGATATGTTATTTGGTTGTATTACATAGACAGGTGCTATTGACTAGGTTTTGTTGAGTGTGAAAAACTTTGGACCTCGAGGATGTAGAGGCATTGATGAAACCCCTTGGACTCCAGACCGAGTCAGGGAGTGGACTGTTGGGTTGAATATTGTTGATGTGACATATGTACATATATTAGATGTTATGATGACTGATTATTATTACTGACATGATTTGTTGATGGATGCAGGCTAACGATAGCTTGTTGACCAGACTCACATGTGGAGTAGAAGGGTCATGCACTTCAACCAGAGACTTTGAGGGAGAGGTGTAGGAGTAGCTATTCCACAACCTACTAGCACTCTCGCCATGGCTCAAACTGTAGGTTAACGATTTCCTAGTTCGAGAAGACCCACGATATCATGAGGGAAGACTATGACAGTCACTCACGATGATTCTGAAGGTCATGCAATAAGGAAGGGGCCTTATTTCTTAGAGGCCCTTAGTCTCCCACAAGATCACCTAGCGGAGTATTGAATCTAGGGGTTTTTTATGTATACCAAGTCACTCAAGAGGTGAGTGGCACCCTTGGAGCACATAATGTGTCCTGAAGGGCACATCGCGCAAGGAAAACAGAAAGAAGCGAGTGGCACCCTTGGATCACCTAGTGCATCTCAAAGGGAACGTTGCACAAGGAAAACAGAAAGAGGCAAGTGGCACCCTTGGAGAACCTAATGCGTCCTGAAGGAAACATCGTGATTTTAAATGGTAAGTGAATAAACCTAGTCAACCTTAAAATGAATGATGCGATAATTGATATTTAAAAACAATTTTCCCTAATAAAAATGTCGCCGAGCCTAGTGAAATTAAATCTAGGTCTAAGTAAAATATGTGGTCAATAATAATAATAATAATAATAAATAAACATGTAACAAGAAGGGGTAAGAAATTCAAATTATTTATTAAATTCAAAATTTTAATGGAGGTTTAAAATTTTAAAAAGGGGAAATGGTTGTTTTTATCTATTTTTGCTAATTTAATTTTTGTAAAAAAAACAAAAGGGAGAAGAGGGTAAATGGTTCTTTCATATACACTTGCTAAATTAATTTTTAATTAAACAAGAAAAAGGGTAAATGGTTCATTTATCTTCCCTTGGTAAATTGATTTTTAGTTAAAAAGGAAAAAGAGGGAAACTTAAAAGAAATAGGAAACTTAAAGAAAAAGAGGGAAACATAAGAAAATGGGGAAATGTAAAGAAAATGTTGAATGTCTAACTAAGCAAGGAATATTACCTTTGGAACTTTCCAATTATGAACTCAAATAGGAATTAAGTAAGGCATAAGTCATTTAAGAAGTGTAAGGGAATTTTGGGACTTCTAGGAGTGTTTTTAGGAATTTTTTTAGGTGGGTGAGGGAAATAGGGATAATTAATTAATTAATAAAATTAATTTCTAGTGCATCTAAGGGATTGGGAGACATGTGTACGGGGGAGGTTTTTCCTAATTAATTAAATGAAGAAGGAATTTAATGAGAATTTGGGAAACTAATTACTTGAAAAATCTATAAAAAGGATGGAGGAGGAGGAGTATGGATTTTATATTCTTGTGGAACATTATGCTTCTGAATTTTTGTATTGACTGAACTTCTCTTGTGGGAGTTGGGATACCCAGCTCGAGTAACAAGTGGTAGCTTGACCTTGCAAGGGGAGCTGGGTGCCAACAATTCTCTAGTATTGTGTGTGTGGCCCCTTTGTAGCTCAGGGGGATTAGAGGGAAGAAGAGTATCCCTAGCGTTGGATGGGAGGTACCGGTGAGGTCACATCGGTTGGAAAGCGAGAGATGAACAGAGAGCGCGTGGGACAATGAATTAGAGATTTCACATTTTTCTACGGTACGCATGTGTATATTTTGAATGGTAGTTTAATATTGTTTCTGCGCTTTCATTACTCTACTTCTATTGTGTAAATATTATGTTTTATTTTGCGTTTTATAATCAAGAAATTAAAGTCATCCCAGCCTTATGCTCGATGTATTTTGAATTAATTCCCTTGGCGAACCCAAACTCTGATTGCTATGACTTCTTTGTGTTTGTTTTATTGATTATTACGAAAAAATTTGTGTTTTTCCCTTATTCTTTTAGTTATTAGTCTGTGCCTGAGCAGTCGGCAAGGAGCCGAATCGACGATCACCACTTTGGTGTTTAAAGACCTATAGATTCAAATTCCCTTCTTTCCTATGCACGAATAATAAGTGAAGGATAATTTTTTCTTAGTTATCAACCCTTACTTATCTCTACGTTTTTATCTTATGATTAATCTCAATTGTGCCTTCTTGTGATCGATTAGTCTCTGCATTTTTTTGATTCGTATCTAATCTATCCATCTCTGCATTTTCTTGAATGATTATCTCTATATTTCCTTTGAATGATCACCTCTGCATTTCCTTGAATGATCAACTGTGTTTCTTGGGATGTTTAAGCTATGCCTTTAAATGATTAATCTTTGAAGGAGTAATATGAATAAATCGTTTTTACGAGATTCTTTTCACCAAATTGTTTTTTCCAGAGCATGAATGGGTCTGACAACGTTGATTTGTTTGTGTTTGAATGGAAACGAATCCCCCTTTTGATTGAATGACAACAAAATTTTATATTGAATGACAATGAGTTTTTTTAGCTTGAATGGAAGTGAATTTATATATCAAATGACTGCGATCTTGTATATATTTTTACCAAGCATTCAAAAACATTTTTATTGGAATTTTACAAAGTATGCATCCATGTTTTGCCTCGCACTTTACCCATCATTATAAAACATTTTTATTAGCATTTTACACAGTATGCATCCACGTTTTTGTTGGCATTTTACCCAGCATTCAAAAACGTTTTTATTGGCATTTTATACAGTATGCATCCACGTTTTTATTGGCATTTTTACCCAACATTCAAAAACGTTTTTATTGGCATTTTACATAGTATGCATCCATGATTTTCTGGGAATTTTTACCCAACATTCAACCATGTTTTTATTGGCATTTTACACAGTATGGATCCACGCTTGTCTTGGAATTTTACCCAACATTCAAAAACGTTTTTATTGGCATTTTACACAGTATGCATCCACGTTTCGACTCACATTTTACCCAGCATTCAAAAACGTTTTTATTGGCAATTTACGTAGTATGCATCTATGTTTTTATTGTCATTTTACCCAACATTCAAAAATGTTTCTATTATCATTTTAGACAGTATGCATCCACGTTTTTCTTGACATTTTTACCCAACATTCAACCACTAATTTATTGGCATACTACACAAACATTACACAGTACCCATTCAACGAATTGGAGGCTTGAGTCTCTTCGTTTTTGTTGAATGACTAATCTCTACATTTAATTCATCTCTGCGTGTAAGCAAACTCATCTTGCATTTTCTGTTATGAATCATCCATGTGTCCTCCCGAGAAATAAAACTCTGTGATCATGCATTTAATTGACAACAAAATCTTATGTTGATGGACAACAATTTAACGAATTGCATGGGTATTATATATTAGATAGTGTGGGTATTGCAACATTTATCTAACAGACAATAATATATTTACTTCTTGTTGACAACGATATATCAAAATACAATAACCATTTTAGACAACGATATATCCTTTAGAAAAGCGATGTATCTAATTGACTGCGCCTTTTAATGGTAGGGAATCCCTTTTTGGTTTCTTAACTGGTCATAACCGTGCATTCTTTAAACTAAAAGATGTAAATATTATTATTTAAAGTTAGACAGAGATATATTGTTTCAGTTTTACATTTAAAAGACAACAGGTATATTCCTATAAGATAGCGATATAGATTAAGTTTTAAATAGGGAATTTAGAAAATAGTGAATTCATGGGATTGCAATTCATAAAATAGCGATATAGTTTCAATTTTAAATAGTGATATAAGACAATTAATTCATATAGTGACAATTTTAAAAGATAGTGAATTTAGTTTTAAAAATAGCGATATATACTTATCTCATATTTAGAATCAGAGAATAGCTACAATGAACTCTTTGTTTGAATATAATTATTTTAATGTGTATTTAATAGTTTTTAAATCGCATTGTGTTAACTATTTAATGGTTCCTATTCATCGCTTGCTTCTTATTAATAGGTTTTAATAAGTTGCAAAGTAGTATTGTTACTTTATCTTAAATTGCTCCTTTGTAATAGGGGAAATATCAATGCATAACAGTAATATTATGAGGATTAGATTATAATAGTTAAGTAGCCTTGGCAACAACTTTATTGGTTCTATTTTAAATGGTAGTTAGATAGGGTGGCACAGTCTAATAATGCGTAGTTATTTTAATTGTTGATTAGTTTTACATTCACCTAATAGTTTCAGTTTCAATGGTGATATAATCTCGTTATTGATAATTTAATTATGAGTAAGTAATTTACCCCTTAGATTAGATTAACAAATTATTTTGCATTTAGATCAATGGTTAAATATGTTTAATACGTTGAACGCCTATAATATTTTTTTCCTTACATTAATCTTAATTGTTTTGATTATAAGTACTGGGATTATCGCCTTATAGCATCCCTAAATGTGCTCCCATCAAGGAACTAGATAAGGACCTATTGAATTATTGAATGTATTTTTGAAGGGTTGTTGCAATGCTGGATTTTATGTTGGGACGAAGGGTTGGAAATATTCTGGTTGCGCATGGATCCCCAATGCACCCATTGCACTGTGGAAACATGATTTATTGAGATTGAATCATTGCGGACATGGATCAAGAAGTGCACACGATAACCCGACTTAGGATTGTGCACCACCTGATGTGGTTGATAACTATTGTTTTTATGGTGGTACTTGTTTTGTAACTTTTGTGTTTGTCTCTCACTCACCGGGAAGGCTCTAGTTACTAGTCATTGAAGAAGATGCGTTAGGTTTTTTATGTTGTCCTTTATATTTTATGCGTTGTCTTGATTGTGTCGGGCGGGTAGATGATTTTATATACCTATTGATTAACGCATGTTTCTTCCAGTTGCATGATTTGATAGTATGTTGGGTCGTTGTTTTCTGTTTCCTAAAGGCATAAGTTGTGTTGATTAATTGTGGTCGTCGATTGCCTCTTTCTTAAAACAAAAAAACAAAAATAAATTGCACTTGTTTGCGTCACATGTGGTCATAACGATGGGGGTCGTTAGATATGGTATCATATCAGGTTCAACCCTGCAAATGTGTATCACCAAGCTTTCAACTGCAGTAGACCCTTGAGTATTAACCTAGTGCTAATTAAAAACTTGAACATCTCCATGCAGTGATCTTGATTAGAGGATGCCACATAGGTTCGCAATGTGGTGTCCTGGAAGGAGGTGTGAAACCTCCATAAGTGCTCGTTCCCCCGGAGTCTAACCCCCAAGGGGGAGGAACAAGTTTGTGGGCATAATTCGATTCTTGTAAGGGATGATGATGGTTTTAAAAGGTCCTTCCAAGGAATGTCAGAGGCCTTGATTCACCATATGTACTGAGATGAGGCTAGGGCACCTGTACCCCTGAGGGTCCACAGTGCACCTCAACCTATACCAATAGCTTTCACCGAGAACTTGAGAGGGATAATTTCTCAAATCCATGAGTGTCGCAAACGACCCCAGTTGTCGAGGAATGGAAGGAGAGAAAGGTAGTGTGCTTATACTTCAAGTACCAATAATACTGGACCAAAGAAAGGGTGTTGAACATGTGGGGAACCACATTTCTAGCACGACTTCCCAGTGGAGAGGACTAGAGCATATGGATCAGTCAGACCCACTACCATGGGATATTTGGTCAAGGGCCATCAGATTCATGCAGCGGTGAATAATCGCTAGGAAGAGCGCAAATTGACTATGCACGAGACGTCATATACTATCACTGACCAGACCCTTAGTATTTTGATAAATCTTGGTGATACAGAGAGTTTCATTTCTGGGGTAGCGCTAAAGAAAATTAAGGTAAAGTAAATTGAACAGGATGAGTTTAGCTTAGTAGAAATGGCTTCTGGATCCAAATAGAAGGTTGGTAGGAAGGTTATGGGCTATAGCCTTAACATGGGAGAGTTTGTCACTAGGGCCAACTTGTACTTCACGATCTTAGGATCTTATGACGTCATGATCAGTATGGACTAGTTGGAATCGCATGAAGTGATACTCAACTATAAAATGAAATAGTTAATCTTGGTAGATTATGAGGGATAGAGAGGCGTGAATGTAGGTCGAAACCAGGGATTTTTTCTGAGGTTCATCTCTTCCTTACAACTATGGAAGGGCTTGCGCAAGGGATGTAAGATTTATGTGATCCTTTCCTTAAACGAGAAGGGAGTAGTGGAAGGTCTAGGACACCTTTTAGTGGTGAGATAGTTTGTGGATGTCTTCCCTGAGGAGTTACCTAGGATGTCGCCAGAGAGGGAATTGGAATTTATCATAGACCTAAAACTAGGGGTTGAACCGATAGCAAGAATTCCTTATCGGATGTCGACCCCGGAGTTACAGGAGTTGATAATGCAACTGAAGAATTTGTTGGACCTAGTAGTTATACGTCCAAGTGTGTCACCATGGGGTGTTCCTCTTATCTTTATATGGAATAAGGATGGGTCGTGGAGACTCTGCATTGACTATTGTCAATTGAACAAATCAATGATAAATAATCAGTATCTGTTGCCAAGGATTGATGATCTGTTTGATCAAATGAAGGTAGCAATGGTGTTTTCAAAGATTGAATTGAGATCAGGGTATCACCAGTTATGAATCAAGGAGGATGATGTACCTAAGAATTCCTTTAAGATGAGGTTTGGACATTACGAGTTTATTGTTTTACCATTTCGACTGACGAACGCCCCAGGCATATTTATGAGTTTGATGAATGGGGTGTTCCACGAATACTTGGACAAGTTCGTCCAAGTATTCATTGATGATATTTGATTTACTCTCGGAAGTTGGAGGAACATGATGAGCACTTGCGCTTGGTACTACAACTTCTACGAGAGAACAAATTGTATGGGAAATTTTCTAAATGTTCGTTCCTTCAATCGAAGATTCACTACTTATGACATGTCATCTCTGACAAAGGTATCATTGTCGATCCAGAAAAGGTCAAGGCTATTATGGAATGGCATGCATAGAAGAATGTCCTGGAAGTGCATAGATTCATGGGTTTAGCGAGATATGATCGACAATTTGTCGAGGGTTTTTCGAAGATAGCAAATCCAATTACAAAATTTTATAATAAGAACAACAATTTTTTATGGTGGTACTTATTTTGTAACTTTTGTGTTTGTCTCTCGTGCGTTGGGAAGGTTCTAGTTACTAGTCGTCGAAGCATATGTGTCGGGATGTTAATTTTGTCCTTTAGCTTGTAGGCATTGTCTTTATTGTGTTAGGTGGGTAGACGATTTTATATTCCTATTGATTAATTCATGTTTCATCCAGTTACATGATGTGACAGTACATTGGGTCATTGTTGTTTGTTGCCTAAAGGTGTAATGTGTGTTCGTCGTCAAGGTGTGTTGATTAATTATGGTCGTTGATTGCCTTCCTTCTTAAAACAAAAAAAAAATTGCACTTTCTTGCATCGCATGTGGTCGTAACGATGGGGGTCATTACATATGGTATCAGAGCGGGTTCAACCCTACAACTGTGGATCGACATGGTTTCTACTGTAGTAGACCCTTGAGTATTAACCTAGCGCTACTTAAAAAATTTAACATGTCCATGCGGTGATCTCGATTGGAGGACGCCACAGAGGTTCGTAGGGTGGTGTTGTGGAAGGAGGTGTGATGCCTCGATAAGTGTTTGCACTCATGGAGGCTAACCCCCAAGGGGGAGGAACAAGTATGTGGGTGGGATTCAATTGTTGTAAGGGATGATGATGGTCTGATAAGGTCCTTATAGGGAATTTTAGAGGCCTTGATTCACCAACTGTACTGAGACAAGGTGAGGGAACCTATACCCATGAGGGTCCACAATGCACCTCATCCAGTACCATTAGATTTTGTCGAGAAATCAAGAGGGATAAGTTCTCAAATCCACAAGATTTGCGGACAACCTAGCCATCGAGGCATGGTTGGAGAGCAAGGCAGTGTGCTTCTACTTAGGGTACCAGGAGTACTGGAGTGAAGAAATGGTGTTGGACATGTGGGGAGCCAAATTTCCAATGTGAATTCCTAGTGGAGAGGATTAGAGAATATGGATCATTAGGACCCACTACCGTGGGAGATTTGGGAAAGGCCCATCAGATTCATGTAGTGGTGAATAATTTCTAGACAGAGCAACAATCGACTGTTCTCGAGATGTCATGTACTGTCGTTGACCAAACCCTTAGTATTTTGATAGATCCCGGTGCTACAAAGAATTTCATTTCTAGGTCAGCGCTGAAGGTAGTCAAACTGGATGAATTTAGCTTAGTAGAAATGACTTCAGGATCCAAACAAAAGGTTGGCGGGAAGGTTACGGGCTATAGCCTTAACCTAGGAGATTTTTTCACTAGGGCCAACCTGTACTTCATGATCTTAGGATCTTATGATGTCGTGCTCGGTATGGACTAGTTGGAATCACATGAGGCGATACTCAACTCTAAGACGAAATGGTTAATCTTGTTCGATGATGAGGAACATATACGCGTGATTATATTTTGGAATGAGGGAGTTTCTCTGAGGTTCATCTCTTCCTTACAACTACGGAAGAGCTTGTGCAAGGGATATAAGCTTTATGCGATACTTGCGTTAAATGAGAAGGGAGTAGAGAAAGGTATAGGACATCATTTGGTGGTGAGAGAGTTTGCGGACGTCTTCCCTAAGGAGTTAACTGGGATGCCACCAGAGAGGGAATTGGAATTTATCATAGACCTAAAACCTAGGACTAAACTAATTGCAAGAAAGCCATATCAGATGTCGACCCAAAAGTTACAGGAGTTGAGAATGAAACTGAAGGAGTTGTTGGACCTAGGACTTATATGTCCAAGTGTGTCACCATGGGGTGCACCTATTATATTCATACAGAAGAAGGATGGGTCATGGAGAATCTACATTGACTATCATCAATTGAACAAAGAAAAGATCAAGAATTGGTATATGTTGCCAAGGATTGATGATCTGTTTGATCAAATGAAGGGCATGACAGTGTCTTCAAATATCGACTTGAGATCAAGGTATCACTAGTTATAGATCAAGGAGGATGACGTCCCTAATACCACCTTTAATACAAGGTTTGGAAATTATGATTTTATTGTTTTACCATTTGGATTGAGGAACGCCCCAGGGGTATTTATGAGTTTGATGAACGGGGTGTTCCGCGAATACTTGGACAAGTTTGTCGAAGTATTCATTAACGATATTTGATTTAATATTGGACGTTGGAGGAACATGAGGATCACTTGTGCTTGGTACTACAGTGTCTGCAAGAGAACAAATTGTATGGGAAATTGTCTAAATGCTCGTTCTATCAATCGAACATTAACTACTTAGGACATGTCATCTCTAATGAAGGTATCATTATGGATCCAGAAAAGGTCGAGGATATTATGGAATGGTCTGCGCCAAAGAATGTCCCAGAAGTGTATAGCTTCATGGGTTTAGTGGGATACTATCGACACTTTTTCGAGGGTTTTTTGAAGATAACAAATCCGATTATGAAATTTCATAAGAAGAACAACAAGTTTGATTGCAATGAGAAATGCGTGGAAGCATTTCAGAGGCTCAAGGCACTGTTGACAACAACACCGATACTAAAGGTCCTTGACATGGATGCAGAATTCTTAATATGCACTGACAGATCCAAAGAAGGATTTGACAAAGTCTTGATGAAAGACGACTGAGTGATCGCTTACATATCGAGAAAGTTGAGAAGGCATGAGGATAATTATGTGACACACAATTTGGAGTTGTTATCCATTATATATTCCTTGAGAGTTTGGAGACACTACCTTATTGGACTAAAATTTGAACTAAAAATGAACCATTGTGGACTATAGCACATATTTACGCAAAGCAACATGAACGCACGACGATGATGTTGGTTGGAATTTCTTAGCGAGTACAATTTCGAGATTACTTACATAAAGGGAATAGTGAACAAAGTGGCAGATGCATTGAGTCAAAGACCACACATATTTTCGGTGATGCCTCTTCAGACGAATCTATGTTAAAAGATTCTAACCTTACATCATGACGATGACTGGTACAAAGAGGTCAAGGATTTTATTGGACAAAACACAATGATGGTGCCAAAATTTGAAGGATTTACTATGGATAACGATAGATTATTGAGATTTAAAGGTCGAATTTACATATCTCCCAACTACAAGCCGAGGAGTTTGATCCTAAGCAAGGCTCACAGATAAGTGTACATGGCTCATCAAGGAGTCGTGAAGATGAGGGAAGAACTTAAACCCTTATTCTTCGGGAAGGGATGCAGGTAGACATAGTCAACTACGTGGCAATATGTCTGGAATGACAATAGGTGAAGTCTAAACATAGACATCCGAAAGGATTTATACAACCACACGCTATTCCGAAATTGAAATCGGAGGTCAATTTGATGGATTTCATTATTGTATTTCCACTAACAGAAAGGAGACACAACTCGATTTTTGTGGTAGTTGACACTCTGACGAAGGGTGCTTATTTTATTCCTGTGCGTAGGACGTATCAGGCACCTGACATAGATAGATATTTCATTAGCAAGATTGTGAGGTTCTATTGCATGCCTAAGAGGATTATATCTAATAGAGGATTGATGTTGACAAGACGATTTTGGACTAGCTTCCAAGAGGCCTTGGGAACCCAACTTAAATTTAGTACCATGTATCACCCAGAGATAGACGGGAAGACCAAATGAACAAACTAAATCCTAGAGTACATGTTGCGTATGTATGTTATGGACCAACATAAGAGTTGGCAAGAGTTATCTCCACTGGTAGAATTTGTGTATAACGACAATTATCAAAGCACCATTAAGATGGCGTCTTTCAAGTTTCTTTATGGGAGACTATGTCAGACTCCTTGAGTTGGGATCACCTTGAGAATAGGGTCCTGGTGGGACCTGAAGTGATCTAAGAAATGGAAGATCAAATGTAAACTATAAGGAAAAGGATCAAGGAAGCACATGATCGACATAAGAGTTATGTCGATGCACATCGTGTCGACTATAGTTACGATGTTGGAGATCGAGTATTCTTGCAGGTAAAACCACATAATATTTCGATCAATTTTGGAAAGGGTGCTAAAATATCTCATAGGTTAGAGGGTCGTGGCCTATTGACTATCCTTGCCTGATCCTTGAGGTGTATGCACGATGTCTTTCACATCTCTGTTTGAGACATTATGTTAGTTATCCTACACATGTTTTGACTTGAGTACCTTGTAGGTATAAGATGAGGGTGTGCTCACGGCTGATCCAATCTGCATCCTAGACCATCACATTCAAAATCTAAAGTGTCAAAGAGTAGATTAGGTCAAGGTCCACTAGGACCACTATAGTCCACACTCAATGACCTGGGAGCACACATATGATATGCGTCAAAAGTTTCCACTTTTGTTTGATAGGTAGACTTATGATACTATGATACACTTTATTTTGGCACTTATATACTGTGAAACTTCGAGACAATGTTTATACCAAGAGGGGGTGTATGTAACATCCCCCTCTTGCGCGCACTGAGCAAACTTATTCTTTGAGGACACTTTCTTGAAAGTGATCCGAATTATTATACGATTGGTCGTTTGATTATGATTATGAGATATTATGGATTGATGATATGTTATTTGGTTGTTTTACATAGATAGGTTCTATTGACTGGGTTCTCCTGAGTGTGAAGGACTTTGGACCTCGAGGATGCAGAGGCATCGTTGAAACCCCTTGGACTCCAGACCGAGTCAGGGAGTGGATTGTTGGTTTTAATATTATTGATGTGACATATGTACATATGATTAGATGTTATGATGATTTATTATTATTGCTAAAGTGATTCATTGATGGATGTAGGCTGATGATAACTTGCCAACTAGACTCACATGTGGAGTAGAGGGGTCATGCATGACATCCAAAGACTTTGAGGGAGAGGTGTGGGAGCAACCCTGCCACAGCCTATTAGCACTCCCATCGTGGCTCAACCTATAGGTTGATGATTACCTAGTTCGAGCATACCCACGATGTCATGAGGGAAGACTATGACAGTCTCTCAAGATGATTCTAAGGGGCGCACAATAAGGTAGGGGCCTTATTCCTTAGAAACCCTTAGTTTGCCACAAGATCACCTAGCGGAGTATTGACTCCAGGAGTTTTTTATGCCTACCAAGTCAATCAAGAGGTGAGTGGCACCCTTGAAGCATGTAGTGCATCCTGAAGGGCACATCGTGCAAGGAAAACAAAAAGGGGCGAGTGGAACCATTAGAGCACATAGTGCATCATAAAGGAAACGTCGTGCAAGGAAAATGAAAAGAGGCGAGTGGTACCCTTGGAGTACCTGGTGCATCCAGAAGGGCACGTCACGATTTTAACTAGTAAGTGAATAAACCTAGTTGGCCTTAACATGAGTGATGTGATAGTTAATATTTAAAAACAATTTTACCTAATAAAAATGTCGCCCAACCTAGTGAAATTAAAATCTAGCTCTAAGTAGAACATGTGGTCAATAATAATAATAATAATAATAATAAATAAATAAACATGTAACAATAAAGGGGGTAAGAAATTCAAATTATTTATTAAAGGCAAAATTTTAATGGAGGATTAAAATGTTAAAAAGGGGAAATGGTTGTTTTTATCTATTTTTTCTAATTTAATTTTTGTAAAAAAAAGAAAGGAGAAGAGGGTAAATAGTTATTTCATCTACACTTGCTAAATTAATTTTTAATTAAAGAAGAAAAGGGGTAAATGGTTGTTTTATCTTCACTTGCTAAATTGATTTTTTGCTAAAAAGGAAAAAGGGGGAAACTTAAAAGAAATAGGAAACTTTAAGAAAAATGGGGACACTTAAAATAAATAGGAAACTTAAAGAAAAAGGGGGAAACTTAAGAAAAAGGGAAACTGTAAAGAAAAAGTTGAATGTCTAACTTAGTAAGGAATCTGGCCTTTGGAACTTTCTAATTATGAACTCAACTAGGAATTAAGTAAGGCGTAAGTCATTTAAGAAGTGTAAGGGAATTTTGTGACACCTAGGAGCATTTTTAGGAATTCTTTTATGTAGGTGAGGGAAATAGGAATAATTAATTAATTAATAAAATTAATTTCTAGTGCATCTAGGGGATCAGGCGATATGTGTATGGGGGAGGTTTTTTCTAATTAATAAAATGAAAAAGGAATTTAATGATAATTTGATAAACTAATTACTTGAAAAATCTATAAAAAGGATGGAGGAGGAGGACTATGGATATCATCTTCTTGCATAACGTTACACTGCTGAATTTTTGTCTTGACTGAACTTCTCTTGTGGGAGTTGGGATACCCAACTCAGGTAATGAGTCGTAGCTCGACCTTGCGAGGTGAGCTGGGTGATATCATGTCTCTGGTATTGTGTGCGTGGCCCCTTTGCGTCTCGGGGGGATCAAGGGGAGGAAGAGTACCCCTAGCGTTAGCTGAGAGGTACCAGTGAGGTCACATCGATTAGAAAATAGGAGCTATATGGAGCACGCATGAGACAATGACTCGGATCTTTCGCATTTTCCTATGGTACACATGTCTATATTTTGAATGGTAGTTTAATATTGTTCCTTCACTTTCATTGCTGTACTTCTATTTTGTAAAGATTATGTTTTATTCAACGTTTGATAATCAAGAAATTAAAGTCATCCCAGCCTTATCCTCATTGTATTTTGAATTGATTCCCTTGGCGAACCCAAAATTTGATTGTTATGACTTCTCTGTATTTGTTTTATTGATTATTATGAAGAAATTTGTGTTTTTCCCTTATCCCTTTAGTTATTAGTCTGTGCCTGAGCACTCGGCCAGGAGCCGAATCGACGGTCATCACTTCGGTGTCTAAATACTTATAGATTCAAATGTTCTGCTTTCCTGTGCATGGATAATAAGTGAATGATAAATTTCGCCCTGTTATCAACCCTTACTTGTCTTTGCGTTTTTCTCTTATGATTAATCTCAATTCCTTGCGTCTTCGTGTGATCGATTAGTCTCTGCATTTTGTTGATTCATCTCTGATCTATCCATCTCTACATTTCCTTCAATGATCAACTCTGCATTTCTTGGGATGTTTAAGCTATGCGTTTGAATGATTAATCTTTGAAGGAGTAATTTGAAGAAATTTTATGTCTCATATTCTTTTCACCAAATCATTTTTTCCAGAGCATCACTGTGTTTTATAAATGGGTGTGATAGCGTTGATTTGTCCATGTATGAATGGAACCGAATCCCCCTTTTGATTGAATGGCAGTTAAATTTTATATTGATTGACAACAAGTTTTTTTAGCTTGAATGGCAATGAATTTATATATGAAATGACTGCAATCTTGTATATATTTTTACCCTGCATTCAAAAAAGTTTTAATTGGCATTTTACATAGTATGCATCCACGTTTCGCCTGGCATTTTACCCAACATTGAAAAATGTTTTTATCGTCATTTTAAACACTATACATCCACATTTTTATTGGCATTTTACCCAGCATTCAAAATCATTTTTATTGGCATTTTACCCAGCATTCAAAATCATTTTTATTGGCATTTTACACAGTATGCATCCACGTTTTTATTGCCATTTTTACCCTACATTCAAAAAAAAAAATTATTGGCATTTTACACAGTACGCATCCTGGTTTTTCCTAGCATTTTTACCCGGCATTCAACCACGTTTTTATTGGAATTTTACACAGTATGCATCCACATTTTTCTTGGAATTTTACCCAACATTCAAAAATGTTTTTATTGGCATTTTACACAGTATGAATCCACGTTTCGCCTCGCATTTTACCCAACAATCAAAAACGTTTTTTTTGGCATTTTACACAATATGCATCCATGTTTTTATTGTCATTTTACCCAGCATTCAAAAATGTTTCTATTGGAATTTTACACCGTATTCATCCATGTTTTTATTGGCATTTTAGCCAAGCATACAACCATGTTTTTATTGGAATTTTACACAATATGCATCCATGTTTTTCTTGGAATTTTTACTGAGCATTCAACCACGAATTTATTGGCATACTACACAACAATTACACATTACCCACTCAAAAAATTGGGGGCTTGAGTCTCTGCATTTTTGTTGAATGATTAATCTCTACATTTAATTTATCTTTGTGTGTAAGGAAACTCATCTTGCATTTTCTTTTATGAATCATCCATGTTTCCTCCTGAGAAATAAACTCTGTGATCATGCATTTAATTGACAACAAAATTTTGTGTTGATGGACAACATTATCATAGATTTAATGGACTGCATGGGTATTATATATTAGACATCATGTGTATTGCAAGATTTATCTAATAGAAAACGATATATTACTTGTTTTTGACAACGATGTATCAAAATACAATAACCTTTTTAGACAATGATATATCCTTTAGACAAGCGATGTATCGAATTAACTGCGCCTTTTAATCGCAGGGAATCCCTTTTTGGTTTCTTAACGGGTCACTATTGTGCGTTCTTTAAACTGACAGATGTAGATATTATTATTTAAAGTTAGAGAGAGATATATTGTTTCAGTTTTACATTTAAAAGACATAATTTATATTTAAAAGAAAACAAGTATATTCCTATAAGATAGCGATATAGTTTCAATTTTAAATAGTGAATACATAGGATTGCAATTCATAAGATAGCGATATAGTTTCAGTTTTAAATAGTGACATAAGACAACAAATTGATATAGTTACAGTTTTAAAAGATAGCGAATTCATTTTTAAAAGATAGTGATATATACTTATCTCATATTTGGAATCAGAGTGATGCAGGAGCATCTCTCCAAGCCATCCATGCGCTAGCCAGCCAGCCAACTCAGCGCATGCATTCAATGAGGAAAGGCACAGCCCTTTCACGTTTTGAATTTGAATGTGAAGGCATATAATATGGTAAGGTTGTTAGAGCCATAGAGTCGTGCCTATACGCAAGATGTAGTTAATAGTGGATCTTTAATGGTTGTAAGGCTGCAATCTAGCTCCGATTCAGACTAGACAACCATTTATTGGTAATTCAATGTAATTAAATGAGAGTTGGTGAGGATGGAGGGAAGAGCTTGAAGAGCCCCCTCATGTAAAAGATATTGGATCTTGTTTTGGGTAGGTAGAAAGAGTTAGAGAAGAGAGAAGAGAGGAGGAGCCGAGACTCTGTCAAAGTCTGAGCTCAGGAACACCTTGTAAAGGAGGCATTTGATATTAATACAAAACAGAGAATTTTTTCCTGCATATTGTCTGTGTTGTGTGAATGTCTATGTGTGTTCTATTTATGCTATGAATGTATGTTGTAGATGTGCATCTATAGGGATAGATAGGTTCTGCTATGTGTAGAGTTCTTTGATTTCAAGTTGGAGTTCTTTGAGGCTTCATGCCAAGAGGGCGTGACAGAACACTGTGGGTTCTGATAGTCAGTTCTTAGAGATCACTTCCAATTCTACAGAATTTGGACAAGGACATGCTAGGAGGGCACACCAACTAAAATCATTGACTCAGAGGAATACCTCAAGGTTGTTGAACACCTTGGAGGAACGACTGTTTAGAGGAAGACATAGTGGAAGACAAAATCGTTGCGGGATTCTACAAGAACTCTGTCAGGTGGGCATTGAGTAGATGCACGAGTTGCATTCAGGAGGAACTCCATTGTGAGTTCAAGAAGAAAACAAAGTTACTGAGAGAAATCTAGGGAAACTCTGCCAGGAGGGAATTGAATCATTGTGCAGATAGAAAACAGAAGGAAAGAACTCTTTTGAGTTATGGAATAGAAGAAGAGTCCAATAAAGGATCTTCACAGGGTTGTTGAACACCCTGCAGATTCAACAAGAAGTTGCTTGAGAAAGAGAGTGCCAGGAGGGAATCAGATTCTCCATTTGAAAGAGAAGGAAAAAGGATGAATTCCTTAGAGGTCGAAGCTACAGGAAAGTCTCAGGAGGGGTAGCACCGTTGTGCGTGAAAAGACTCTGCAAGGAGCGTAGAAGTCGAAGAATCCTTTGAGGATTCAAGGAGAGAAGCTCAGGAGGAGTAGTGCTTTCATGAACGGAGTCATAGTTGTAGAAGTCATAGAGGCCAAGGAACTCTTTGGAGATTTTAGAATCCCAAAAGCTCTGGAGGGACATTGTCTTTGAGAACGCAGGTGAGACCCAATGGTGTAGATCTCGTAGAGGAAAAACAAAGGTTGAAGCCTTTGGAATTTGGAAAATCTTCCAAATTTTGGGAAGAAAGCATAAGCTCAAGAGTAGAGCAAAGTTGTCGTTGGATCAGGCCAAAGAGAAGATTTGGACCATTGAAGTTTTCACGTTCAGATAGTAGCAGGATAGTGCACAGAAGAAGAGAAGATCTAGACCATTGGATCTTGCTCAGACAACCAATAGCTGTCGGATCTATCAAAAGAAACATGAGGTTTAATCATTGCGTGCAGAGAAGAGAAATCCGAAAAAATCCCGACATGGTGGAAGCATCGGTATTGCAGATTTTGGATCTTCGAAAGTTTAGAGGTACAGAGGACATCAGACCAGGAGATTTGAACTCACGGGTCCTGAAGTCTCGAAGAGATATCTGAGTTGTCCATCTGTAAGGGGGAAACATGTCGCTAAACCCTTCATATGGGGGATTCATACATTGGGGAGTAGAGCACGGAGAAGTCTTTCGACTTCGCAACTGGAGAAGTCCTGAAGATGATCAGAGCTGTCCATCTATGGGAGGACACATGGCGAAGACTGGGGATTCATCGGGATTTCAAATACTGAGGATTCGAAAGACCAAAGGATCAGTGTCATTGGGTTCACGAAGTCCCAATGACCTAAAAGGATTGGGATCGTTCAAGCGGAGTACATGTGGCAGTAATCCAAGCATCGGGGAAATTCTTGAAAGAAGCATTTTGGCATTTCATCTACCGAGAATGTGAGAGGTAAGAGTTTGAAACTCTTGACCCATAGAATCCTGAAAGAATCTGAGTTGTTGGATCAAGGGAGGCTTTGAGCCATTGATCTTGTTTAGAGGAGGAGAACTAGAGGATTCAAGATTTTGGTACTTCGGTATTTCAGCTAACAGGAGTACGAGAGGACAACGAATATTTTATGCACTGAGAGTCGTGGAATTCTGAAACGTGAATTCCCAAAGGCGGAGAAGGAGCATTGTCGGGTCACGAGGGAAAGAGCCAAATTTCGGCATACCGGATATCAATATTTCAGAAATCTAGAGGACATAGGATCTAGGCACTTAGGAAAAAAGATCCTGAAAGGATCAAGGTCATTTATTTGAGAGTGGATCATAGCCGTTGATCTCATCCAAGAGTGAAAATTCTATATCGATACTTCGATATTTCGGATACAGGGAATTCTAAAGAGCAGGGACAGGAAGAAGAGCCTTGCATTAGGAAAGCCCGAAACGTGAAAACCTGAAGTTGTTGAGGAAAAGCATGGGTCACACAGATCTGATGCATTCGTGGTCATTTTGAAGTTCAGAACTTCGGGAGTTCCGAAGACAAAGGATCGAGCATTTTGACAATTACAACTCTGAAATCGCGAAATGCGACATAGAGGAGAGTGAGGTTGTGGCCACACTTGATATTGGGATTTCGGGATTCATAATTCTTGGGATCTCATAGACATAATCTCGGAGCATTTCGGCATCGAAAAACCCAAAATCGCAAAAGGAGGAGGGAGTTGGGACACAGGTATTTTCAGCATTCTGGAAATCGGCTTTTCGGAAGTCTTGAGGATAGGAAGTCAGGCGCTTTGCATCGATGAACCCCAAGAGGACTGTGGTCATCTGAGGGGTGGTCATATGGACTAAGGGTATATCCCAGGGGACTAACCCCGAGTGAAGCCAATTCGGAAAGTCATCATTTTAGAGACTGGGAGATTGAGGAGTCAAGGACTCTCGACATTAGGACCCAGGACCCAAAATTTTGTTTTCGGGGAAAAGGTCCATGGACGTATACAGAGGCCATGGGGATAGTTTAAGCACCTGTGGATCGAGAAATTTTGAGGGTCCGACAGGGACTCGAAGGATTTGGTTTGGTTCAGAGGGGTTTTTGAACGATCCTTAGACCGGGAGGTCGCGTAGAACCTGCAGAAGCAGGGGGCGTTTGCATCATGGAACATAGCTACAATGAAATCTTTGTTTGAATATAATTATTTTAATGTGTATTTAAGAGTTTTTAAATCACATTGTGTTAAGATTTTAATGGTTCTTATTAACCTCTTGCTTCTTATTAACAGGTCTTTATAAGTTACAGAATAGTAGTGTTGCTTCAGCTTAATCACTCCTTTGTAATACGGGAAATATCAATGCATAACAGTAATATTATGAGGATCATATTATAATAGTTTAGTAGCCTTGGCATCAACTTTATTGGTTCCATTTTAAATGGTATTTAGATAGGGTGGCACAGTCTAATAATGTGTAGTTGTTTTAATTGTTGATTAGTTTTACAATGACCTAATAGTTTCAGTTTCAATGGCGATATAATATGGTTATTGATGATTTAATTATGAGTAAGGAATTTACCCCTTCGATTAGATTAACAACCACTTTTCCATTTATATCAATGGTTAAAGATGCTTAATGTGTTGAATGCCTATAATAGTTTTTTCCTTACGTTAATCTTAATTTTTTTGATTATGAGTACTAGGATTATCGCCTTATAGAAACCCTAAATGTTCTCCCATCAAGGAACTAGATAAGGACCTATTGAATTATTGAATGTATTTTTGAAGGGTTGTTGCAATGTTGGATTTTATGTTGGGACAAAGGGTTGGAATTATTCTCATTGTGCATGGGTACCTAGAGAACCCATTGCACTGTGGCAACATGATTTCTTGAGATTGGATCGTTGCGCGCATGGATCAAGAAGTGCACATGATAACTCTACTTGGGATCATGCGCTACCTGATGTGGTTGATGCATGTTGTTTTTATGGTGGTACTTGTTTTGTAACTTTTGTGTTTGTCTCTCACTCGATGGGAAGGTTCTTGTTACTAGTCGTCAAAGAAGATGTGTCGGGTTGTTGATGTTGTACTTTAGCTTGTAGGCATTTTCTTGATTGTGTCGATTAGGTAACCGATTTTATCTTCCTATTTATTAAGTCATGTTTCATCCAATTGCATGATGTGCTAGTACGTTGGATTGTTGTTGTCTATTTCCTGAAGGCGTAAGTTGTGTTTGTCGTCAACTTGTGTTGATTAATTTTGGTTGTTGATTTTCTTCCTGCTTAAAAAAAAATGCACTTGCTTTCTTCGCATGTGATCGTAACGACGAGAGTCATTACAGTATTCTTAAAAGTGGAGGCCAACAAAAGTTCCTTGAAGTTGGGAAATTGTTCAAAGTTTCCAGCTTGTTATTGTGGTTCAATTGAAATCCTAGAGGAGATTAGGCCTGTAGCTTATATGCTTTCATTACCTGCATCAATGTCTATTCATAATGTATTCCACGTGTCATTTCTAAAAAAGTATATACCTGATGGTAATCATATCATTGATTGGAATGTTATTTAGGTGGAGCAAGAAGGAAATTTTCAAGTGCATTTGATGTGCATACTGGACCAGAATATCAAGTAGCTCCATAATCGATCCATAGAGATAGTAAAGGTCCAATGGACCTGGTATTGTCCTGAGGATGCAACTTGGGAGCAAGAGGATGTTATGCGGGCATAATACCCGCATCGTTTTGAATATTATTGAAAATATTGATGGTAATATGCAAATAAGATGCATTGAGGGCATTGCATAATTATGGGGACGGGAATGTAACACCCCAAGGCCGAGCCCAGCTAAATTTTAAACAAGTTTTATAGGCTGTTGAGCCAAGTGATTATAAGCTAGGAGGCTTATGTGATGATTAGGCCAGAGATCCTAGATTCTAAAGGTCAGTGAGCCTATTTTTATATATGTAAACACCCATATCATTAATATAATACATCGTTGTGTGTAGAACGACCATGATAAAAGAGTATGGGGGACTAAACTCCACTAGGAAGGGGAAGGGAGGGGTTAAGATTCTTGCAAAAAGGGTTAATCTTAAGGGATTAACTCTAAGGGAATATTACATTATTATTCCAAAAGACCAAGGAAACGATAAATCTCATATTATCCTAAGTTCTTATGGAAAGTGGAATGATCTACAAGTGGAGAGGAATAAATTCCTGGTGAGACATGTGTCAATTAGGGTGCATGTGAATATGTGGGGAAATTATTATGTTTTTCGATCCTTCCCCATTCACCAACGCATTCACTCACTCAACCATTCACGCAACCAACCATTTTTTTCTGGGGAAGTCGACCTTTGCATTGTTCACACACCTATAGAACCTACACACACTCTAAGCTACCCCATACATTTCCCCTTACAAGTAGTAACCTATACCCATCCTAGGAGGAGTAGCACACATGTACCTTTCTATTATGGAAATCTCCTAAACCAAACTGAAAGGTTGTGGTTGCTGCCATCGTCTTCTCCATACCCATTTTCTATTACTACCTTCACCTAAGCTTGTACCTCGTTGACTAGAGATCTGGATTGAAGAAGCGGGTTGTCAGGCCTGTGCGACTAAAGAGGAAGGTTGTTAGGCCTATGAGTAACTCTCTCTAGGTGAGAGATTTTGTTGGGAAAGTGATTTCCTGAGGGATCCCAACTGCAGCTATAATGCTATGAGAATTCATATATGACCTATTGCTGAAGCCCTAGAAGGGAAGTGGGGCAGTCGAAGGACTATTGAGCAGAGAAAGGGCACACTTATTGGGTTGGGACAAGAATGTGGGGAATGAGAGGCTATAGGACGTTAGTGTGAGTTGGATCCTAGGGACAAATCCTTCCTATTGACTGTGTAACTTCATGTTGTCTCAACCTAGCCTAGGAATCCCTTTATCGGGGTGGATTTTAGTCCCAGCTTGGGAGTGACCCACTACTGAGAGTGATGAGAAGAGTGGTCTAAGGCTAGGATGATCATGGAAGGTTTGTGGATAGTTGATGGTATTCTATATAAAGATAAGTATCAATTCTATGTTCAATTGCATGCTTTGTATTTATACATGTCTTTATATTTATGAGTATTTCCTATGTATGTTGTATGTATAGACTTATTGTTATTTCCACATGAATCTATGTATTATAAAAATGTAATTGTATGTTTAAGTTTTATATCTATGAATTTCCTCAAGAGCTTAAGTGTGGCATAGACCAACATGTATAATCCTAGGTGTGTTACACATATGATAGCTCTCTCACCTCCATGATTTGTCCCACATATATTTTTCCGTTGGCATACTCACACTCATGATGTTATATCCATTAGGATCGGGAGTCCTAGTAGTGTTACACCCCCGAGTAAGAACCTCATACTTATTCCTCCTCATCAAGTTAACCACCCCATTATGGACTCCCACCTTATTATTTTTGGTTACATTAAGTGCACCTCTACATTATCATTAACCTTCCATATCATCCACCATCAATTTCCCATTGGCAACATTATCCTCCATTCATTTACCTAGTATAGAAACTAACCAATGGGGCCCCCACCCTTCACAATTCTCTACTTGCACCTTCTATAGGCCAAGACATACTCCACTGGGGCACCTGTTTCTGTACATGTACTTTCCACCCCATTATTTATTCATTTGGTAATTGTAAAAAGCATGTTTTATGTTTCAACAAGTCCAATAGATTTTCTCCATCACACCTGATGGTGGTTTTTCCTTGGCACATCGCAACCCTAGTTACCCTTGGTTGGGGCATCTCACTACCATCCTCATATGCTCTGCAAGTCATTTGTATCCAAGACAAAAATTGAACCACCACCCAACCATTGTGTCCCATATCACTCTATATTTTGACCTATGCTACATCCCCTTGTAGTCTAACCCCTTTAGCACAATTTTCCCATCTATGTTCATCCCCCTGACACTAGATAGTATATTACGATTGCTACCATCGATAAATACCCTCCCAACCAAGGGCAGTTCTGGAATCCTGTATATTCTAGACATTGTTCATGATTATCACCCCCTTTACCAGTACCAATACAGTTTCTGCCACCATGATCATAACCCCATATATCCATAATCCCTTTTCTTTGTCTCATCACGTTACTTTTTCTGTCGACATCAAAAAATTTCCATAAAAGTGATAGTATATTGTCTCTCATTCCATTGAAAATGAGTAGCCTCGAATGACACAGAGAGTGTCCTAATTTCTCTTTGATGTATTTGATCCCAATGACATTTGACTCCAGCACAATATCATGTTATGGTGGATCTTACTTTGTGACCATTGTAGTTTTTAGTAGCGGCCGAAGACCTGGGAATTTTATTAGGCCATCAATACCTCTGAGTCCTTCACCACTCGATTCAGAGCCAATTTCGTCATCAAAATATTCACCTGTTTTTTCTAACGCTCCCGAGGGCATTGTAGATATCTATTTCATCAACAAGTTCAATTACTACTATCTCTTTACAGTCTCATGATATGAGCATGGGGAATGTCTGCCTCATTTGTACAAACACTTTTTGTTTTTATACCACACTTTGTATTGATATTCCATCCCCTCTCCCTCCAATGGATGACTCATCATCACCAAAAGAATCTATGATATATTTTGGCTATATGTATGCTCCTAAAATCACACATCAGGGGGTATCTATTATCACAGGAAAATGTCTCACTACAAATATAGACAATGGATGAAGAAACAATTAACAAAAACACACCATACTACCAATATTCATGGAAGGATTACACCTAGTTTGGGAAGATAATAATAAAATTATGTAAAAGTGGTTCTGGAAATCCATGCACATTCATCCAAAGCAGTGTATGACATGCATAGTGCGTAGAGTGTGTGACTGATAGTTGAAATACCCGCACAGATGCAAAAATGACACATTGATGAGTTTGTTCGAGCCTTAACCACTTTTGGGATGAAGGGGATCTCGCCCATACCCAAAATTGCCCCCAAATTTCTCCGTGTATTCATTGAAAAGGATGTGAGGTACCTCCAAGCGCCTCCCATTGACATTTGGAACCAGTTAAGAAAAAACTTGTCATCCTCCTATAAATAAAGGGCCATTGTATGCAAAAAAGGAGAAGCATTTGAGTATTTTTATGTTGCTAATTTTTAGCTTTGGGAAGCCATCTTCCTCTTAGAAAGCTTTGGGAATCCATAGAAAGTGTTATTACTCTCTCTTCTTGAGTAGTCCATCACTATTTTCTTCACCATTTTCCTTTGTTAGCCATTGATAGTAGAAATTAGACTTTGTAGTTGGGGACTCAAGAGCCTTCCCAAAGAGGAACATGGGACTTATAAGTTCCCATATTTCTCTAAGCAGTATCAATTTGAAGATCAGTTTAGTTGGTATATCTCTCTTGTGTTTTCTTTCTGCATACATTTCAATTTTTTTTTCTTAGTTTAGATTTATTTAATTGTTGTTTATTTCTTGTTTATTTATGTTAGTTGAGCCACTAACCAACGAACGCTCTATTGTGCTTTATGGATATCCTAACTAGATAGTTAAGGGACCTCATTTTGCTCACCCTTGTGCCAAAAGGAACCCCACAAGGGGAAACATCACACAATATCTCATCCTTGAATGGTTTATACCATAGGGTAGGTGACACTATTGGTTGACATGATGGTGTAGTGCTATGGGAGTGGTGTCATCGATAGGTTTAACCGCTTGAGGACATTTTCTGAGATCAAATTATTTTGACTTTTTCTATTGAAAATGAAATGCAGTGGAGCACCCTTCACCCACATCTGTGAGTTAAAAATGTCTTCACCTTCCTCTTGTTCCTCTACTTCACTTGTTTGGACCCTAGTGGTATTGATAGTGGCACTGGGTTTTGCATAAATGATCTGCTTCCTTTTGTATGGATTTGATTCAGAGTCGTAACCTACCTCTGACTTTGAGGCTTTCATATCATCCACCAATGAATGATTCAAGTGACATTCATCGGTGTTATGCTACTGGATTTTATGGAATTCACTCCACTTCCCAGTGTATTTATTCATCTTCTCATTATCCTTCTTTGTTTGCGGCTTGGACTGATTGTCCTAAGGGGGTACATCCTTTCTCCATCCTTTTCTATGTGGGTTGGGGCCACCATTTCCCTACTTATGTTGTGAGGAATTCACAGATCCAAACTCTCACTTATTCTGTTTAAATTTCTTCTTGATTTTGACAACATATCGATATGCCATGCCCAATGGAGAGATGTCTAGAAACACAATTTCTCTTTGGATGTATCTATGCAAAAAAATGTGGTACTTCAACAGCAGATTTGGTTATCAGTGCTTGATACCCATCTTAGTGTGGAAGGTATGGAATATATTTACGAAATCAGGTATTGTCTGGTCCCTTTCATGTTGTAGTGTGGTCCATCTCATATACTGGTCATCATAGCCTCCAATGGTATAATATTGTTCCTTAATAACATCCCTGAAAGAATCTCAAGTGGGGGAAACCACAAATATTGTAGATTCCTCAGTGGCCCTTTTCTTACAGTAAGTTTCCCACCAATCCTTGACATGGGGGACAACCTGAAGGAGTGGAAAGGTAATATTTTCTCTATCAGAAAAATTATGGACCGAAAAATACCCTTCTAGCAGATTCTACAATTTATCTACAACATATGCATCTATCTATCCTTCAAATAAGGGGATATTGAAATTGAATTATGCCTTGAATGGGGAGACATGGTCTCTTGATGAATATGTGTCACCTATTGGAAATCGTCGAAGGATATGTGAAATGTTATCCATCATCCCATTCCTTTATCATGCAAGGGTTTCCTCGAGCAACATTTTAACATGATTTCCTGCTCCATCATCTCTCTTTTCTTCCTCCATGGGAGGTCATCATGATCCACAGGGACATTATTCAAGGACTCAACCACTTCGAGTCCCAACTCCTTATACCCTAACCTCGTTGGGGATAAGCACAGAGAAAAAATAAAGAGAAGACCACTCTAATACCAATCATCCAAATTATAAATGGAACAAAATGGAATACATATGTATAGCAAAGAAATACACATAGATATAGTAAAATTTGACTTCTATGAATAAAGACAGTATGATGAAACTATAAAAATGCAGATTGAAACAAACTTTCTCTAATGGTGGAAGGTTACCTCTGAGAAGTGATGTGATGACTACGCTCATTTGCAATAATATGGTTACAATGAGGCTCCAAAGGCCTTCTTAACATAGAGAATAAATGAGAGAACCATAAACATACAAAAAACTAACCCTAGGAGATGAAGTACCAAAATTCATGTGGGCCCTGATGAGGTAAGTTGGTACATCAACTACCCAAGGTCATAAATTCTACATATGATCTCCATTTTATCCACACGATAGCTCGTTGGAAAGAACTATACAAGGAATACACATGTTTCCATCACACTCTAGATAATTCCCATTGTGTGACTGTGCCACACCCAAACAACATTTTTTAGGGTCTCAAAACAACCCTATAAGTTTAGGACCCAAAAAACTAGGAAAAACCTTCCAAATGAAAACTATCCTTTGAGCTAGTGGAATGGGTGGGTGGCCACTGGTATCCACCTAAATCATCCAAGAGAGGATACAAAGATAAAAAAGGAAATGAAAAAATACCAAGCATACTTGGGTAGATTTTGACACAGTGGAAAGATCCTAGGATTTGTTCCTCCTCTACTCATTCTCTTTACTTATTTAAATAGAGAAAACAACAAGTTGCAATGTGCAAATGGGCACAAAACATGTCCGCAATCCCTTAAAAATGGGCACAATAAGAACCTGTGTGCGTTCCTACCAACGTGCATATGTGGCACACTGAGTGGAGGTTTGGGATTTTCCAAACCTCTAACATCAAGAATATGTGCACATTAGTAGGAACGTGCATGAGTTCATGTTGATCCCTTTGCTACTTTTTAATGCAACAACTTTCTTCACACACCCGTTATCTAAATACGATTTATCTTCTTGTGAAATTTTTTAACAATCTTCATTTTCCTCTTGTTATATGTTAATAGCTCAATATATGCAACTTCATCTATGGGATGGAGTATATGTTCATCTCCCCAAGTTAACAAATCTTTTAAATTTCTTGGAGTGATGACTTCTTCAACAATTTTTTCTTTTCCTTTATGCTTCTTGTTGATTTTTATATTCTACTAGGGTTTCTCCAAATCTATTTCACCCTATTGTGGTTGATATATTTAGTCATTAGTACTAACAATTTCAATTTCACCAATCTCACCTATACCTATTTTTTAGTTTATTTTTTATTCATCCCCTTTTCTTTATTAATTTTATTATCTTCCTCATCTTCTTTTTCTTGTGCTATAGTTATTTCCTTGGATCTAGCATCTTCTTTCCACTTTTCCTTATTTCTAGTATCTTCTTTAGCAACAACATCTTCCTAATATTTCAGAGATACAACACCAACTCTTTTATTTTCCTCTTGTTATTATTTTTATTTCCTTTCCATTTCAATTTTATCTTCTTTGGATTTCTTCCTAGCCGCTTCATCTTCTTTAGCCTTCTTCTTAGTTGCAAATTTTGTTTTTTTTTTCTTCATCTTTTTCCTCTTTTTATATTTTCATTTTTTCTTGATTCTTATTGGCCTTAAAAATATATTTTTATTTCATTTTAACTTCGTCACTTTTTTTCTTTTTCTTCCCATTCTCTCTTTTTCTAATATTATGGAATTTATTCGAGTTTTTTTTATTCTAAATTGGATTTTTTCATATGATATGGCCTCTCTATTTACGTCTTCTTAATCCCACAACTCATTGGAATAATTCCATTCTATATTCAATGGTTTTGCATACTAATCTAATAACCCTTTGGGATCATGTCTTTTAAATATACCCCGAGGGAATTTGTATTTTATCATAGACCAAGTTTCCATTATTTCAATTTTAGATTTAATCAGAGCATAGC
>JZKD02S0783244.1:431844-445581 GCA_000966675.3 Picea glauca
GTGTGTGTTGGGGGGGAGATAAAGGTTCTCAATTTGTTCTTAAATAATGATGCATTTAGGCCATGCAAAATTGTTTTATATGTAGTTTGTTTGAGAACTATCCTATTTGCTACAAAATTTGGTAACATATGTGGAGCTATAATCACTACATAAATCCCAATATAAGTGTACTCTTTCTCAAGATATCAGTCCCTATTTCTGGTGGGTATTTCATTGTTTCATTAGATATCCTTAATATAGATTTGTAGAATATCAACTCAAAAACTTTTGTTACGAAGCTATCACAAATATTTGCATATTGTATTTTGTACTTATTCTCGCACAAATTTTAATAATACACATGAATAGGAATATCTAAATGTTCCATGACCATCCCACTCCTTGAAAATTATTGTTAGCACATATGATATCTAACAAGTATGATGCCATATAAAATGTTGGGGGGAAATTGGAGATGTATTCCTTTTCTCTCTATAATGATATTTTCATAGTATGATATAAAATTTCTATGTAATTGAGAATAGATCTTTGTACCATCATAGTATATATCCATGGCTCTGAAATGAATAGCATTTGGCTCTCCATAGAGTTTTTTTGCTAGGGAAACATTATGTATGTAAGGAACCTTTATGTTGGTAATAGTGTAAATACCATCACTATGGAAATATTTTCCCTTCTTTCCTACATTTTCTTAGTATTTTCTTATCTTCCTTGATTCTATGAAATTTTTCTACATAACCCATGATCATGTAAACCTTTGGGTGATAAAACTTATAATACTTTAAATGTTCTAAAACTTTAACCAATGCAATACATATTCCTTGACCATTGTTGGCAGTTCTATTTTCCACATTTATTGGTTAGTATTCCAAACAACCACCTCAAAATAGGGGATAATTCTTTCTCTAGCTTCCACACTATGTAAATAAGACCTTTTGATGTTTGGGAAAACATGATTATGAGTATATCTATCACATGGGTCATCTGATTATATGACATAAAGATAATATTTCATCCCAACCAAGGAAATGAGCCAATCCAATTTTAGTAGTTGTACCAAAGGACTTGACAAGCTCTATATCTGGTTAATCAAGTTCTATAATAGGTTTGATATGCTCTTTAGGTGTTGCTATTTTTTATTTCGATGCCACGGTTTTATTTTTCCTTTGTTTTCTAGCCTTTGAAGTTTTAGGAGCCATGAGATTCATGTTTGTTATCATTGTACACAATAAATAATTAGGAAAAAACCAATTTGATAAGTTAACATTTGATTTAAGAATATCCTATTGAAACCATTGTGAATCCTTTTCCTCATAGTCAGCACTACGGTTCTATTTCTAAAACCTAATTTAAAATATGATTGTAAAACCACATAAAATTTTCACAAGTAATCAATTTTCACAAGTAATCCCTTCTAGTAAACCTAAATTGATATTTTTATCTTCAAATTAAAAAGGCTGAAAAAGGTAGAAAACCATGATATACGTTTAATATTTTAAGGCTTCAACTGATAACTTTGAAACCATGTTCAACACTTTCCAAAGTTTATTTAAATGATTAAAGTAGAGAGTTCCAGTTTGAATACATGAAACATCATACTTTACTAGACTTATTTGGATCATGTTACATATTGAAGAGATCCACAAGATTCAAATAATGATAAAGAGTTCGAATCCTTCATTAAAGTGCAATTCATTTTAAACATGAAAGAATTCCTTTATATTAAAACAAAGACCCTCTCAACCCATGACCAATCAATTTTATTACTATAACATCAAAGGGATTGTAACATTTGAAGCTTAAGACATATAATTTTGAAATCAAAGTGAATAAATGGTGAACTAAGAATTACCTGGGAGTAGTGTATTTCAAAACACAATATTAGCTACAAATCCTCTAGTGAACAAGTGGTGACGTTTTCCAATTGTTATGGATAAATTTAATCTATGGATAAGCCAGATATCCCTTGGATATGCCCTTGATCCAAGAAATAAAAAAGTATAGGTATCTACGAAGTTTCTCTATATCTAATTATAATAGTTCATTTCACTCTAAGAGAAGGAGAATGACATACCTTTTTAAATGAAGTTTGTCCTCGCATTTCCTTCGTTGGTGTAGTCCGGAAGATATAACTCTATATCTTTCAACCCACTACATGTATGCACATAGCAAACAAACACCAATATACACACTATTTATGGTGTTAGGAAATCATAAACCAAATCATATATAATCCGATCTACTCAAGGAAATATTAGATATAACACATATAATTGAATGCAACAGATTTGTAGAGGGGAAAACACATCTAGATATATATAATAAATCAAATGGACAAATACATCAATGTTTCTTTACCTTGATTCTTGATGTCGTCCTCCTAGTTCCAGGTTCCCGATGCTCCTCCTTGGTCTCTTGAGCTTCTCTCTATATTTTTCTATCATAACCACTCTCAAAACAGTATCCCCCCATCTCCTTGATTTGGCCTCTTCTTACACGATTTTAGAAGAGTTTGAAGAGAGGATTCAAGACATGTGAATTAGGTGGTTACAAGTTTTTTTGGATAGATTGATGGCATGTGAAATAATCAATTACAAGTTGTAGATAGGCTTGATATCATGTGAACTAAGAAATTACAATTCATATATAGGCTTGATGCCATGTGAACTAAGAAATTACAAGTCATAGATATGTTTGATGGCATGTGAACTAAGAAATTCCAAGTCATGCACAAGTTTCATGTTTAATTATGATCTTTTGCCAACATATTATGCTTTCTCTCTATTATGAGTTTTTTTTCTAAAGTTTCATGATCAATTATGATCTTTTTCCAACTTACTATGAACTTTCTTTTCAATTATGAGTTTATTCTCAATTATGAAATAATTTGTATTTCATAATTATGAAATTGTGACAAAATAATTATTTCCTTGTGAAGATATTATGAGAATTTTACTCAATTATGTAATTCTATTCTCATAACATCTAGTAACATGCTTGCAAAACCTATGGTTGAAAATACAAATATAACACCAATCCTAGCAAAGTTGTCACTACTTCTATTATAGAGTGTGGTGAATATTAGAAACTTCACAAACTACCAGTTATATTTTTCTTCAGTGCTTACTACAGTGAGACATGACACTTGAAATTGATTCATCAAAGTTTAAATGTTTATATTGGTGTAAAATAAATCATTTTCGATTATAAAGAACTCACTTTGCGAACCATGGCATTTTTTTATTATAAATGATAATCCTAGTTTTCCTTCAGGTGAATATCAAAACTTCAATCCAAACACCTCTACCAAAGAAATATAACTAGAAACTCGAATAGAGAAAAAACCTTAGTCCAAAAGCTTTGGATGAGGTGATTGTGAAGTTATTTCAGTGCGGATGGGAACTTAAGGTTGGTCATAAGTTTATAACTAGGCCTAAAACTTTCGGTAAATATTTGTAACTTAGCTCATGAAGCTTTCTCGAAATGCTTAAGTGAAAATGTGGAATGTACCTCGAATATAAGGTGAAAATACTTCCTATAAAGGATTAAAACATTGAGTTGATAAATATTCGAAGCTTAGCACAAAGACTTTTGGTGGTGCATAAATGTCAATTTCCAAATTTCTTAGAGATATTTCGGTGAGAATTTTAAAACTTACCATTAGGTTAAGTTTATAAATGATATGGAGAGTTATTTGGAAAATACTTTCAATACAATTTGGAGTGAGTTGGAACTCGAAAGCACTTTAAATAAAATTTAGAACTCAATTTTGGAAAATAGTTGGAAAATAGTTGAAGGGATAAAAAAACTTAGTTTCTTAAGTCAAATTTAAAGAAATTCAATTTTTTTTTTTGGATAAAAGGAAAGTAGAGTGAATTGTAACATGTCATTCTGATTATCTCTTTAAGTGTTTTGAAATAACGTGTAGGTGAAATACAAACTTCACATATATTTAGAGTTAAAAGAAATTCTAGAACAAAATCCAAAGATCAAATCATAGTTTTATTTAGATGCACAAAAATATTCCATGAAAAATGAAAAGAACGAATAAAAAATAAGTTTAAAAGTGAGGGATCCCAAGTATTTAGGATTTGGGGTTTCTTAAGACCTCAACAAGACTTAAGAAGAACTCCTCTTTCTTGATATCACTATGTATTTATACGATATTCATAAGATACTTTCACTTATCATATATTACAATCATCTAACAAGATACAAAGGTTGTCATCTATAATTATAAATCACACAAATCACCTTTCAAACAACATAATCTATTAAGGTTTCACATTGATTTGGAGTTTGATAGAACCAAACTAGAGGGACTAAGAATATTGTTCAATATCTACTATAATGGTAGTGATGCAAGTAAATATCTGGTTTTGAATTCTATTCATGGAAGGTTGATAGGAACTACCTTAACATGGTTCACTTAGTTGTAATGATCATATTGTTTGGTGTGATTGAAGTGTGATGGATATGTGAAACTAAGGTCCCTAAAGGTAGTTTTCTCTCCTATTAGGAAAGAGTCGTTAAGACAAACTCCATTACCCCATTCCAATAAACCTTACCTACAATAAACTGAGTTCTAGATGCCTATTGGTAGGGTTATTCCACTTCAATCAAGAGTATTAAATCCATATCAAAAATAGATATAATATCTGGATTATTTTTTTATTCTTACATGTTATACCATTAACAAGTTCTCTAATGGATTTTATCTTTGAATTATTCTACAAGTCATAGTTTTTAAGATTGAATTAATCTACAAAAAAAAAAATCTTTGAAAAAAACAATAAGAATAGAAGAATGCATTTGTAATACTTGGAAATTTGTGGAATCCCTAATCCTATTCTATGAACTAATGCATGCTAAAAAAATATGGGAATGAATTGATTTTAAGGAGTAAGTTAATTTATAGCATCCTCTCAACTCCTTTGTTCAATCAAGTAGCCTCAACTCTCCACTAAATAGCTTCAACTCTCCACTATTAAAATCCTTCGAACTAAAATCACACCATTTCAAAAACCCCTTCACTACCAAAATATCAACATTATAAACTTAAATCCTTCAACTAGAATCACACCATTTCAAAAACCCATTCACTACCAAAATCTCGAACATTATTAACTCACCCTCCATTGCCAAACATTCCCCCCACCCAAAAACAAAAAAAAAAAGAAAAAGACTTTCCCTCTAATACCAAAACCTTGAAAACTAACAACGCCTAAACCTCCATCACTGTCAACTCATCCTATGAAGAGGTACACATAGAAGTATATCTTATATATGTTGGGGGCATTCAAAATGAAAACCCTAAATGAAGCATATAGAAAGAAGACTTGAGTTCTTGACACTTATTAAGAGATGTCATATCAATAGAATCTCCACGAAGACGAATGCATTTTGGCATCATACTCGCAATGAGTACCATGAGAATAGAGCGATTCATTCGTTTATTTAACTCAAGATTTTGCTAAATCTTTAACTAATTAGGTCTACACTACGAATTAGAGATATTAGATGAGTAACCTTTAAAAAGGTAAGATAAAAAAGAGTAACTAACTAATATATCTTTATATTTATATAGAGATTCCAAGTATGGTGGCCTCGAATTATATTTATATTTGTATTTATGATATTAAATATTTGTTTAAAAATGTTTTTATAACAAGTAAAAAAATAGATAATACTATGTTATTATTAATTAGTTTTAATATTGATATTGAATATTTTTTTGGGTGATAAAAATAAAAAAATGTATACTCATTTTCAAAATCAAATTGATTCATTTTTATGACATAATTGATTCATTTTCATGACATTATGTTTCTTAGATAAATTAAATTAAAAGATCTAAACAAAATCTTATAAATTTAAGTGATAGATATAGATAACATCATAATGAGATCATGTTGTAATATTTTTGTGATATTGTTGTTTCGCCTATTTCTAATAGGTATATAATTATACGTTATTATCCACTTTGAAGTGATGCTTCTAATACATTAATGGTATATATTTAACATGTCTTCAATAAAATATCTATACCTTTGATATGGCAATGCCATGTATAATCTCGATATATATAATGTGAACCTTGATGTTTCTAATACGTCATTTTTCTAACATGTATTCAATAAAATGTAAATAACTTAATAATGAAAAATTTAATTTTTAGTTAAATTTTTAGTTTATTGATGATGAAAGTAAGGGAATTGTTATATTACAAAAATAAAATTTATATCAATGAGAAAAGTTTTTTTTTTTTTTTAATGGGTTAAATAGATGGATTAGGTCATTATTATTGTTATTTCTAGTTTTATATTTTCAATCATTATGTCTTTTAAATAATTATGGTTGTGGTTTCAAAGTTATTAGTTTAGGTTTTATGAGTGGTATTATCTTTCTCATTTCATATTATTGGGTAGGGATTTTTTATAATTCATAATTAGGAAAATGACATGCTGCATTTAAATATAATATTAATAAAGAAAAACTATTTTATTATCGGTCATAAATAAAATATTTAAATGTAATATTTCAATATCAACTTTATATAAAATACCTACATATATTTATAAATAATTAAAAATAATTACAAGTAAACACATTTTTTATTGCATTGAGAGGAAATTTATACAACTCATAATGAGAGATATGTGTATTTATTTGCATACTCAATATAAAGTTAATGTAGAATTTAAAAGGAATATTAATAGCAAAAACTATTTCAATATCAACAATAAATAAAAAATTTCAATGTAATATGTCAATATCAACATTATATATATATATATATATATATTAAAAGTAAAATAAATTCTTATTAGATTGAGAGGTAATTTAAAAAATAATATTAATAACAAAAGACTATTTCAATATTGGTCATAAATAGCCCCATATGGGGTGACACGTGGTGAAGCCTTGCCACATGGCTCAGCATCAAGCCACAGCTTAAATGTTGTAGGTCGCTCCCCATCCCTTCAACATTTACGATGGTAGCCGGCCATTACAGCCGCTATATGAAGGCGAGACTTCTCCCTCGCGCGAACGCACTAGCACAACCAACATTCAATATGACAGAGTTAATAGGAAGCCATGGGATGTCGTCATTTGGAAATTCAAAAGTTGGAGAGCCTAGACAGAGCTGGTTCATTCTCGTTTTGGACCTCCCCACCGGTTGGGAGCTCTGGTGCAGTTTTCTCTGTGTCTCCATTCACCCCTCATCCACAATGACAAGGAAGCGAGGCAGGCCTCGTCGAGGCTCGGCCTAGTACACCCACAAAGAGCAGAGGAAAAGAAGGCAGAACCTTGAGCGCACTCTGTCAATGGCGACTTCCATCCTCTAGCAGAGAGCACGAGCCGACCGATTGGCACTCCATGCCATTATAGCTGAGCCTGGGATAGAGCGTAGCACACACACCCTTGCAATTGAGCCTGGAAGTTGTCTGAAGGGAGGTGCTATGGACGAGTTTCCAACCTGTTATGTCGAAGAAACACCGTACCTGGAGGATTTCGCGACCACCTTGGAACCCCAAGCCACGGTGCCTGAAATACAGGTTGGAAGCGGTCTGAAGGGAGAGCCTGCAGAAGAATTCCCAATTTGTTTTGTCGAAGAGATACCATGGAACCATGACTATAGCCCCACCAGCCATGCTGAGAAGGCAACGAGCGAGGACGAGACTCGGGACAATGCCTACACAGAGATGAATGTGGACGAGACCAGAGCAGGGATGAATGTGGACGTGGCCAGAGCAGGAATGAACGTGAATGAGGCCAGAGCAGGGATGAACGTGGAAGTGGGGAATGAAACCTTCGACGAGGCAGTAAACAATGATTTGCGTGGTCCACTTCTCCATGCAGAGCATATGGCTCTAGTGTTCGAACTCTGAGGCCACATGGAAGACCAGGAGCACAGAGCCCTCCTCATGGGACAATGTCTGGACCTGCTCCTTGACACGTACTCTAATGCTCCAAAAAAGCATAAATGTCCAATGTGCGCACAACCGTTTGCCATCCCAACCGGATCCACGTGTCAGAAAGGCAATGGTGACAGGTCACTGGGTATCTGATTCCTCCTATGCTAGTTTGTTTTTTTCATCATGCTATTTCTCAATGTTAACTTGAATTATGGCCATCTGTCCTGGTTTCCTTTGGGCAGGACAGAGGGCAAAACAATTTTTAGCTTATCTTCCTAGACTCATTTCACTCCAAACTATGTTGGTTTCCGATAAAACGATAGCATTTTTGGTGACTCGGGACGACTATATCTCTGTGTATTTTTGTCAATATTTCTCTGTTAACTTAATATAGCAAGTACTACCCTTTTCTACTTAAAAAAAAAAAATATTGGTCATAAATAAAATATTTCAATATAATATGTCAATATCAAATTTGTATAAAATATCTATATGCATAAAAAAATGACTGAAAAAAAAAAAATTTCATATGGTTAAAACATTTGTGTGGTGTGCTATGTAATTTCTTTCATGATCAACATGGTATTGACATGTTTCATTTAAGAATAAATACTATAAAAAACAAATTATTTAAATGCGAATCATAGCTAAAATATTTCAATCTTCACTTTAAGTAAAAAATTTCATATCAATTTTCAATCTATCTCTCCACACACACACATACACACACACACACACATATATAATTGAAAGTAAAAAGTTATCATGGTTAAAACATTTGTGTTGTGTGGTACTCACTATGAAGCAAATGCGCAATTCATTTTGTGTTGTGGAATTAAAAAAAGTATTAATAATACAAACTCTATTTTAATGTGTACCATAAATAATATAATTCAATGTCCCTTTTAAGTAAAATATGTGAACATCGACTTTATATAAAATATCAATATATCAACAATGGTGCACTATAAAATGATTTGGCACATTCATTTCAACTCTATATTGAAAAATAATTTGATGTACTAGATTTTAATGAAAAAGTGTTGCATCATTTAGTGCATTGAATTGATTGATATTGCACTTCAAAACAAATAAGTTGCATCAATTTAAGTAACTATTAAGTGAAGGTATCAATATTATGATATGATAAAGTTGGGGTGAATTACATTACATATTGATATCAAATAACATAGAATAAAATACAAACACAAATATGAGAAACATAATGTCAAAGAACCCAAAATAATAAAAACAAAATAAAATAAATGTGATTAAAATAGGAATAAAATACACAAATAAAATGAAAAGGAATATAAAACAAAATAGTGAACATAACGAATGGCAATATATAAACACACTCTTAAAGGTAAATATATGATGAACACATAACATCAAAGGATTATATAAGGAGGGATATCATCAAATTTGTTGAATTTTTAATGATGGTTGAAGCACATGTAGTTTATTTTCAATTTAGCATGAACTTGAACCATAAACAATGCAACAATACAATATACAATTGTTTCAGTAACCAAGATCACAAGAAGAATAACCATGCACAAGAAAAAAATAAGCTATCATGGGAAAACCCTTCTTAACCAAGGGAAAAACCCAACAATCCTTTGATATTGAGTCAAGATAAGATCACCCTTTCACCACAAACCCCGGTGCACACAAGATCATTCTCTATGACCAAGAAAACTAGTGCATAAGATAAGTGCGCACTTCACCACTACAAGTAGGTGTTGAGAAACTGAGTGTGTGAGTGATCCATAATGGTGATATAACTCTTATTTATACATGACCTAGCACATCAAATGGATGTGTCTATTGGAAGAATAGGGCCAACTTATATAACTCAAAAATATAATTAATATTTACACAATATCAATTATATTTACATGGTGGGGATGACTTGTACCCTTTACAATACAAATTATGGTTTTACCAAAGTCTTACTCTTTGCCAATATATCAAGGGATCTCACACATCCTATAGTGCTCTACCACTAGGCACACATTCACCTATGCTCAGCCACAGGGACTTCACTCTCAAAATATCAACTCAACTATGTCCATAGGAGTACTATCTGGAGAGCCACCTCAAGTCGACTCAACTAAGTCCATAGGGTTCTGACATGAGACCATCTAAATTCATCTCAACTCAATCCATAGGAGCATGATAAGAGACCTCACACATCATCTCAACTTAGTCCATAGGAGAATGACTCACCCATCACATGGGCGTTCTCACATATCGTCTCAACTCAGTATAGAGGAGAACAACCTGGAGAATATCTCATGAAGTTGCAATCATCAACACTCCCTCTTAGCTAGGGAGGCATTCTCCACCATGCCAAGTCTCTCATGGAAGTACTCGACCTTCATCCTGGCAAGCAGTTTGGTGAAGACATCTGCAACCTGCTCATGTGTAGAAAGGTACTGCAGATGTACTTATTTCCTATGCACCATATCTATGATTTAATGGTATTTGATCTCAATGTTTTTTTATTTATCATGAAATAGAGGATTCTCTAAGAGATTCACACATCTATGTTTATCACAATTGATAACAGTGGAATCCATCTCATGTCCAAATAAGTTTTCAAGGAGCTTGCGAAGCCACACTTCTTCACAGACTTCCACACATAATGCAATTTACTCTGCTTCTGTAGTACTCAAAACCACATAAGCCTATTTCTTGTTGCACTAGGAAACCATGGAAGATCCAAAGTTAAAAAAAAAATCAAAGGTGCTCTTTTGGTCCACTATGCTCCATGACCAATCTGCATTGGCATATCCCTACAATCTCATGTCTAGTGTGTCTCAGTCGATAACCAATTGTACCTCGTAAATATATCAACACATGCTTCACTTCTATCTAGTGTGTTTGTCTCAGCTGACTCATAAAGTGAAAGAATACACTCACTGCATAGCATATATAAAGTTTGGTGTTAACTAGATACATCAATGATCCAATAAGTTATATGTAATATGTGGATTAATATCTCCTAAATTAGAATAATCCTCGTTCATTTTCTTAAAATTCATCACCACCAGTGTAGGCATGAATCTAGAGTCTGTCATCTCGAATTTATTTGATATCTCCACTATGTATTTTCCTTGACTTGGAAAATTCTCATCAATCCTCTGCCACACTTCTAGTCCCAGTATGTAATGCATCATACCAAGGTCCTTCATCTCGAATTCAAAATGCTATGCATGATTGCGTTAAACACCAAGGCTTTCTGAACCAGTAAGGAATAAGTCATCAACATATAGGACCAAAATCAGGCACTCATCACCAACAATGTTGTAGTATAGGTTTGGATCAACAACACTCTTGTTGAATCCCAAACTCATCAAGTATCCATCAATATTTTCATAGCATGCTCGAGGTTCCTTCTTTAGTCCATACCAATATTTCTTCAACATCCAAACATGAGACTCCTTCTCATGTATCACAAATCCATCTAGCTGCTTGATGTAAACTTCTTCCTCAATCTCACCATTGAGAAAGGATATCTTCACATCCATATGATGTAGTTTCCAACCCATGGATGTTGCAAGGGAAATAATTGTATGGATGGAAGTGTATAGGGAAACAGGAGAAAATGTCTACTTATAATCTATTCCCTCCACCTGAGAGAATCCTCTAGCCACAAATCTTTCCTTGTACTTATCGACACTTCCATCAATTGCATGTTTGATCCTATAGATCGACTTGGAAATCACTACAAACTTCCTTTTTGGTCTCGGAACAATATCCCACACATCATTCTTCATGATGGACTGATACTCTTAGGTCATGACATATTTCCAAACTCAATGACCTATTTCTTCTTCATGAAAAGAAGGCTCAATATCAATGATGTGGCTCATGGCTGAAACATAGCTAAAACATCTCTGTGGTCTTGTGCTCTCTCGAAATGTACCATGAGGAGTTGCATGTCCCTTTGCCTCCTACAAATTCTATTGAACCCATGCAAAATGTTGATTAATTGTGTTGGTTTTCATTGATGTCAACCCTTGAAGAAAGTTTGGTAGCACACAGGTTTGGGTAATGGAACCAAGTTTGTTTGATGGATAATGGTATGAGTTTTGATATATTTGCAGGTAATACTATTCTAGATGGATAGTACATGTCATGTCATTTATGATGGTACGTCGAACGTCACATAACTCCTCATAGTTAAGAGTTATGGCCATGTGAAGTTGGAGAACCCTCATGAGTCATCTAGAAGCCCCAAAAGGTCAAAGTAGTCAAAGTGGTTGCAAAGAAGAAATTATTTAAATAATAAAGTGAAGTGATGAGTGTACTATAAGTGGAAGTGGATACAAAATAAATTATTTAAATAATAAAGTTACTGGAGAAACTACTAAGTGGACAAGTGGTTAGAAGTGGGTTAGCCCTAAAATAAGGAAAGAGGGTTAAGATGGTTAAAAGGTAATTTAAATAATAAAGTGAAGTGATGAGTGTACTATAAGTGAAAGTTGATACAAAATAAATTATTTAAATAATAAAGTCATTGGAAAAATTACTAAGTGGACAAGTGGTTAAAAGTGGGTTATCCCTAAAATAAGGAAAGTGGGTTAAGATGGTTAGAATGTAACCCCTTGAGGAAGCTACATGAAAGTATAAATAAGACGAAAGGGTCTCTCATTTTTAATCACGCTTTAGCATATTGAATATCTACAAGTGACTGAGGTAACCAAAGGATATCTAAGGTGAATTTCATAGGGAAGGTGAAGTAAAGAAGGCCAAAATTCAAGGGATGATAAATTATTTTGACAATGATTTCTAAGGTATGTTATTTACAGGTCATCTCACCATTTTCGCAATAACATTTTTTATAGAATTATTCATAACAATAAATATGGAGGCCATTGAGGAAACATATCCAAGTATCTGTGATAAAAAATTCATCTTGTGGGTCGTTGTATTTTTGGAGTTACACACCGTGGAAAATAGGGTTTGTCGCTAGTCCTGAAACTAGTCTAAAATAGGTGTTTCGGGTAAAAACGTCATAACCTCTTCATAACAAATCCAAATTTAGTAAGAAAAAATGTATTGATTGTAGTACAGCCTATAGTATTCTTTGAACAATTTTCAAATCCAAATAAAAAATATTCTGTGTGGGGCACGCTCTACAAGTTCTCTCTCTAGAATAAGCCATAATTCAACAAGGTATGTCATTTTTGCAATAAATCATTTTTCTGAGAGGTTCCAAGCAGTGAAACTTGGAGGAATTACATAAATACATCGAAGAACATTGTTTACTATTTTCATATATTTATTCATTACAGGTACATAGTTGTGATTATTTCAAGTTAGGGTTGTTGACTAATCCAAAATTAGTCATGTGAAACTAAAGTAAAGTTTGATGAAAATGCTAGTCTCTTGTTTAATTTAAGCAAGGTTTGCAGGTATGTGATCATATACACCAGGTCTATTAAAAAGTTACAAATAAGATTTGGATGATGAAATTGATGAGGGATTTTGGTTGAGGTACATGTTGGGTACATGTTGAGACAAGTAGTTGATGAGTTGGCACATACATGAGGTGTATAGTTGATGATGTTGGTACATATGGATGAGTCATAGTTGATGCATGATTGGTACATAATTGGTACATGGTTGGAGGGACTTGTGTAATGTCCCCCACCTCTTAGAGAGGTAATGAGGAGACTCAGTGACCTGGGCACCCCACTAGGTCATAGTCTCACACTGAAGGGGGGGGGGAAGTCAAGAAGTTAAAAGTTATATTTTTAAGTTGACTTAAGAAAGGAAAAGGAAAGGAGTAAAAGATAACTCAACA
>JZKD02S0783244.1:451552-485983 GCA_000966675.3 Picea glauca
TTAGTGATTCCAAGAAATAATTTGGCTTGGGATCATTACAACTTGTTAGTAGTATTATTGATAGATGGTTTATCGATGATGTAGCATACTTTTCTTGGTATATTATTACAAGTACATATTGATCTTGGTGATGATTATGAGTTGTTGTGTTATGCTTGGTTGAGGCACATCTTGGTGATATTGTGCATATGGTTGAGAGTTGTCTTGGTGATTGATCTTGGTGAGTAGATCTGATTTGGTTGATAATATTGATGAGATAGGTTATTTGGACATGTTATTGTGATAGGTTATTTGTACAAGTTTGGTGCATTATTGATGCACTTGTTTATGGTACAAGTTGAGGTACATGTTGATGTATGGCACATGTTGGAACAAGTTATTGGTACATGTTGTTACTGTTTGTTTGGTACAGGTTTATAGTAGTATATATTACAGTGATAATGTGACAATGGTTCTATCATTATACTTCTACGTCAGGGCGGTTGGATAGGGCAAGGTCATGTGGTTGTAGCGACCTTCTGGTTGTTGCCACCTTCTGGTTGTAGTCTAAGAACATAGGGGGTTGTAGCCTCCTTCTGGTTGTAGCCAGAGAATTGGGGAGTTGGTGCTTCCCTCAGGTTGTAGCCTGAGAAATTAGGGGGCTAGAGCCTCCTTCCAGTTGCAGCTGGAAAACAGAGGAAGTTGGTGCTTCCAATGAATGTAATTCTTAAAGACTTATAAGAAAAAACATTTTGTGGTTTTCTCCCGCTTTGGGTTTCCACGTAAAAATGATAGTGTATTGTGTATGTGTATGATTTCTCATTTGTGCATTGTTTATTTACTCTGCAACTATTGGATGATAATGATACATTGATATAACACTTGCATTTTGTGGTTAAAAAGGATTAAATTGCTTTATTACTAATTCACCCCCCTCTCTGTAATCTAACGTTTGGTATCAGAGAAGGTTCCTTCAGAAATCAGTTTAACCACTGGAAGGAGATCATGGATTATTCTGAGAATGGAGTACAAATGTTTAATGGTTAGAATGGTTTAAAGTATGATATGTGGAGTGGAAGGATGAAAGTATTTTTACAGGCACAGGGGTACTATATTTGGCTATTAGTCATTATAGGATATGAGAGTTCAAAAAGGGAAAATATTGTAGCCAAGAAGGAATTGAAGAAGAATAACAAAATAGAAATGGATTTTATCTCAGAATGATTACCTAATCCAACAAGAGAAAAGGTTGGTAATTGTTCATCATCCAAAGAGCTTTGGGATAAGTTACATGACATATATTCTTCACCCATCACAGATTCAGAAAATGTGAAAGAAGATGTAGGTACAGATCAAGAAGAAGTATGTTCACCATGTCAAATAGATTAAGAATATGAAGAGTACATAATCAATAGAGGTATGTTGTTTTTCTTTAATTTTGAAAAATGCAGACATATTGAAATAGAATTCCATGAGATAGAAAAAATAATTGAAAAGGAAGACAATTATGAAGAATAATTGATTAGTGTTTTAGATGAACTAAGAAAAGAAAGAGAAGAAAACAAGCCACTCAAGAAAGAATTTATGAAAAAAAAGGAAAGTGTTCACATTTTTGAAGAAACCCAGTAGGTCATCGAGAACTTAAGAACTCAACTAGAAGAAGCCAGAAAGATCGAAGAAAATCTTGAATATCAAAAGAAGTATTTGGAAGCCAACAGAGCAGCACAAACGGAAGAAGTTGAAATGAGAGAGAATATATTGACATATAATCTTAAGGAAATAACCGATGATATAAACCAGTGTGAGGTAGAGTTTGGTCAAAAAGAGAAAGGACTTGAAGAAGAAATAATCACATTAAATATCTAGCTTGAAGAAGCTAAAAGAACATAAGAGGTCATGAAGTCTCAGATAATGAATAAAGAAGAAGAGGTTGAGAAGATTGAAGAAGAACTTGTCACTTTGAGAAGTAAAATGGTCAAGCTCAACAAGAATGTTGAAGAGGAAAAAACATCCACATCAGTTATAGAGAATGAAGAGAAGCACTCTAGGTTGCTATAAAAGAAGAATGAAGAAAATAGAAAGAGTTGTGCAGAGGTACTCAAAGGAGGAATCATGGTCAAGTAGAATCTAAGAAAACTATTGAATATACATCTTCAAGAAGACCATCCATGTTCAAGCCACAAATAAGCTTCAATCATGATCATGATAGATCAAGGAAGAAATTCAAAAGGACTACGCCACAAAGAATATCATTCACTCCCAAGTATGTGAATTTATTTTATGGTCATTATTCTTATTTTACTAATTTTGGACACAAGTTTGAAGATTGTAGGGATTATAAAAGAAATTTTCAAGAAAGAAATGCCTACATGGCCCCATGTAACAATGAATGTTACAAATTTCATAACTATGGACACATAGCTAGTGATTGTAGAAGCATGATTGATACTTCCATGAAATAGAACACTGATATAGGATATAAGAAATTATGGATAAGAAAACTTGAAGAATAGGTGAATAAAGACCAGGTCCCAGAGATCGCAAGATTCCCAATAAAACAAGATGAAGAAAATTCTACAGAGAAAAAGAAAGATGTCAGATATAGTAAGTTTTGGAAAATAACTGAAAGAAAAGAAGGACGGTTAAATAAAGAACAGGTTCAAGAGATTGTACTTTTAGGCATTGTAGTGAAAGATAAATCCATAGACAAAAAGAAAGAAGTTATATCTCAGAGAGATGATGAATCTACCAGTGAAGATGATGATGAATACACATAAAAGAAGGAATTGTTCTGAGCCATCTGTCTTAGAGACTCCGAGGTAATATGAATATTAGACAGGGGGATTCTATGTGATAGTTATGACAGACCAAAGAACTATCCTTCGAGCAGCTTGCAGAGTTTGAGTAGACACATATAGAGTAGTCAGTTAAGAGAAGTACAATCTGTTGTAGTAATAAAGACTTCATGATAGTATAGTGATAAATGGGTCAACATTATGGACAGTTGTGCAGTAGAGTCTTGGAAAATATGGATAGAGATGGATTTGTAAGAACACTTATCATGTTTGGATAGATAAATGAAAGTGGATGAGATCATGGATTCATACATTGATTCAGAGAGTGGTTCATAGATAAAGGAACATTATCGTAATGGATGATAATTACATAGGAAATGGATCGAATAATGTTAATGGATTCCAAATTGACAGAGTTTTTTTTATTAACACATGTAGTGCATACAAAAGTTCACATTCAAAATAGATTAATTCTTAGAAACAACAATGACAAAAATTCCTATGACTTATGGAAAGGAAGACCATCAAATGTGAAGCACTTTAGAGTATTTGGAAGCAAATGCTACATCAAAAGAGAAGATGGAAAAATGGGAAAGTTTGACTCTCGTGTGGACAAAGGAGTACTTGTTGGTTACTCAAGTACAAGAAAAGAATACAATTGTTATAATATGATATTGAACAAAGTTTTTGAAAGCATCAATGTAACAATTGATGAAACAAGTGGACGAGAATCAAAGGAGGAAGAAAATGAATAAGTGGAGCAAATTTACGAAGAAGAATCAAAAGATGAAGAAGATTAGACAGAAGTAGAAGAGTAGGTTCAACAAGTTCCTCCATAAACACCTAGCAAAAAATACAGAAGAATCATCCTTCAGATCAGATTATTGGAAACAAAGATGCAGGCGTTGAGACTAGAAGACGAATCTGTTCACCAGAACAACTTCACCTAGCACTCTCATCTACAATTGAACCAAACAATTTTGAAGAGGCTAGCAAGGATGAATTCTGGAATAACGCCATGGATGAAGAATTGGATCAAATAGAGAAGAGTGACACTTGGGAATTGGTTCCAAGACCAAAGAATAAGAATATGATTGGCACAAAGTGGGTTTATAGAAATAAATTGAATGAAGATGGAAATGTTACAAGGAACAGAGCTAGATTGGTATGTAAAGGATACCCATAGGTTGAAGGAGTCGACTTTGAATAGACATTTTCCCCATTTTCTAGAACGGAATCAATCTGATTGTTTTTAGATTATGCATTCTCCAAGAATATTAAAGTGTATCAAATGGATGTGAAATCAACTTTTATGAATGGGGAACCTGAAGAATACGTATACATCAAAAAACCAGAAGAATTTTAGTTGTTAGATAATGCATATTATGTGTGTAAATTGAAGAAGGTCGTGTATGTTCTAAAACAGGCTTCTAGAGCATGGTACTCTAGACTGGATAAATATCTACAACATGCAGGTTTTGGAAAAGGAAGTGAAGCCATCAACCTCTACATAAAGGTAACTCAAGATAATGTTTTATTAATTGAAGTTTATGTTGATGATATTATTTTTGGAAGTATTGATGACAGGTTAAGCCAGAAATTTGCAAAGGATATGCAGAATGAATTTAAAATGTCATTACTCGGATAAATATCCTTCTTTTTGGGTCTTCAGATACATCAAAGAAACCAAGGAATTTTTATTTTCCAAACTAAGTATATCATAGAAATACTAAAGAGGTTCGGAATGGAAGATTGCAAACCAATTACCACTCCTATGAAAACCAGTTGCAAGTTGAGCAAAGATGATCATTCAAAGTCTACAGACCATAGGAAATATAGGTCAATGATTGGTAGCTTACTATATGTGATAGCATCCAGACTAGATGTAATGCAAGAAGTTAGACATGTGGCATGATTTCAAGAAACACTAAAGGAATCACATGTCTTAATAGTGAAGAGGATTTTCAGATATCTCAAAGGAAGAGAAGAGTTTTCATTATGGTATGCAAAAGAAAAGGATCTATCACTTATTTCCTTCATAGATGCATATTGCGCAGGTTGCATTGATGACCAACAATACACCAGTGGAGCAACATTCTACTTGGGTGAGTGTTTAGTATCTTGGATAAGAAGGAAACAATCATCAATATATTTATCTACACCCGAAGCAGAGTATATTGCAACAACATTATTCTATACTCAGGTTCTATGGATGGAAAAAAATATGATAGATATACAGGTTGAGTATGATGAGCCCATTCCAATCTATTGTGATAATACAAGCACCATCAGTATCTCAAAGAACCTAGTGATGCACTCCAATATGAATCACATTCCAATCAAGTGTCACTTTCTACGGGAACAAGTTGTAGAGAAGAACATCAGATTTGAATATGTGGGCACAAAATAACAAGTGGCTGCCATCTTTAAAAATCCTATTCCACGGGAAACCTTTGAGTATCTTCGCTAGAGACTAGGAGTAATTTCTACTCCAAAATGAATGTTTTTGAATGCTTATCTTATATGTATTAGATTTACACGAGGAAACACCATAAAGAGGAAATTTAAGGTTGGGAGATCAACTTCATGGGAGGAGCACTCTCGGATGGAAAGATACCTTTGCCATTGATGACAAAGGGGGAGATATTTATCAGATGCAAAGGTAAACGCTTGGAGAAAGAGCATAGAGGCATGGTTCCAGGGGAGAAATGGTCACAAGCAGGAGTAAGAGTGACAAGACTTCACTATTGCATCAAATTGTTGCCATCAATGCCAAAGGGGGGTATTGTTGATCAATTGGGTTGGTTGTCATTGATTTCAACCCTTGAAGAAAGTTTGGTAGCGAATTCTAGTAGCACAAAGGTTTGGTTAATGGACCCAAGTTTGTTTGATGGAAAATGGTATGAGTTGTTATATATTTGCAGGTAAGACTATTCTAGATGGATCATACATTTCATTCCATTTCTAGTGGTATGTGGAACGTCGCATAACTCCTCATGGTTAGAGAGTTATGGACATGTGAAGTTGGAGAACCCTCATGAGTCATCTAGAAGCCCCAAAAGGTTAAAGTGGTCAAAGTGGTTACAAAGAATAAATTATTTAAATAATAAAGTGAAGTAATGAGTGTACTATAAGTCAAAGTGGATACAAATGAAATTATTTAAATAATAAAGTTACTGGAGAAATTACTAAGTGGACAAGTGGTTAGAAGTGGGCTAGCCTTAAAATAAGGAAAGTGGGTTAAGATGGTTAGAAGGTAATTTAAATAATAAGGTGAAGGGATCAATGTAATATAAGTCAAATTGGATACAAAATAAATTATTTAAATAATAAATTAATGGAAAAATTACTAAGTGGACAAGTGGTTAGAAGTGGGTTAGGCCTAAAATAAGGAAAGTGGGTTAAGATGGTTAGAAGGTAACCCGTTGAGGAAGCTATATGAAAGTATAAATAAGAGGAAAGGGTCTCTCATGTTTAATCACACTTGAGAATATTGAATATCTACAAGTGATTGAGGTAACCAAAGGATATCTAAGGCAAATTTCAGAGGGAAGGTGAAGTAAAGAAGGACGGAATTCAAGGGAGGATAAAATTTTTCAATGATGCTTTCTAAGGTATGTTATTTACAGGTCATCTCACCATTTTTCACAATAAATTTTTTTCTATAATGATTCATACCATGAAATCCGGAGGCCATTGAGGAAACATATCCAAGTATCTATGATAAAAATTTCATCTTGTGGGTCATTGTATTTTTGGAGTTACATGTCGTGGAAAATAGGGTTTGTGGTTAGTCCTGAAACTAGTCTAAAACGGGTGTTTCAGGTAAAAATGTCATAACTTCTTCATAACAGATCCAAATTTAGTAATACTAAATGTATTGGTTAGATTAAAGTCTATAGTCTTTTTTGTACAATGTTCATATCAATAAAACAAATATTCTGTGTGGGGCACGCTCTACAAGTTCTCTCTCTAGAATAAGCCATAATTCAACAAGGTATGTCATTTTTTCTATAAATCCTTTTATGAGTGGTTCCAAGCAGTTAAACCTGGAGGAATTGCATAAAATACACTGAAGAACATTGTGTACTATTTTCATCTCTTTATTCGTTATAGGTACATAGTTATGATTATTTCAAGTTAGGGTTGTTGACTAATCCAAAATTAGTCATGTGAGACAAAAGTAAAGTTTGATGAAAATGCTAGTCTCTTGTTGTTTAAGTTAACGAAGGTTTAAAGGTATGTGATCATATACACTGGGTCTATTACAAATTTACAAATCATATTTGGATGATGAAATTGATGAGGGATTTTGGTTGAGGTACATGTTGAGTACATGGTTGAGACAAGTAGTTGATGAGTTGTCACATACATGAGGTGTATAGTTGATGATGTTGGTACATATGGATGTGTCATAGTTGATGCATGATTGGTACATACTTGGTACATGGTTGGAGGTACTTGTTAGTAGTATTATTGACAGATGGTTTATCGATGATGTAGCATACTTGTCTTGGTATATTATTAGAAGCACATATTGATCTTGGTGATGATTATGAGTTGTTGTGTTATCCTCGGTTGATGCAGATCTTGGTGATATTGTGCATATGTTTTATATTTGTCTTGGTGATTGATCTTAGTGAGTAGATCTGATTTGGTTGATAATATTGATGATATAGGTTGTTGTGATACATTGTTTGGACATGTTATTATGATCGGTTAGTTGTATAGGTTTGGTGCATGCACTTGTTTATGGTACAAGTTGAGGTACAGGTTGATGTATGGTACATGTTGGAATAGGTTATTGGTACAAGTTGTTACAGGTTGTTTGGTACATGTTGATTGGTACAAGTTTACAACAGTATATCTCACAGTGGTAGTGTGACAGTGGTTCCATCATTCTACTTCTATGACAGAGCGGTTGTATAGGGAAAGGACATGTGGTTGTAGCCACCTTTCGGTTTTAGCCAAAGAACATAGGGGGTTGTATCCTCCTTATGGTTCTAGCCAGAGTATCGGGGAGTTGGAGATTCCCTCAGGTTGTAGCCTAAGAAACTAGGGGGTTAGAGCCTTCTTCCAGTTGCAACTAGAAAACAAAGGAAGTTGGTGCTTCCAATCAATGTAATTATTAAAGAGATATAAGAAAAAGCATTATGTGGTTTTCTCCCACTTTGGGTTTCCATGTAAAAACATTGGTGTACTTTGTATGTGTATGATTGCTCATTTGTTGATTGTTTGTTTACTTTACAACTATTGTATGATAATGCTACACTGATATAACACTTGCATTTTATGGTTAAAAAGGATTAAATTTCTCTATTACTGATTTTCCCCCCCTCTCAGTAAACCAACATAGGCCTCTTCTTTCCTACTGCAATGTCTATGGGAACATCAACTTGATCAATTGATCAACTAGATCTGTAATTGTTTCCCTTTGAACTATTGAATGGGGAGAAGGTATTGTTTCTTCCTTCTTCTCACTCTCAATATCCATATGAAATTATTTGGATATTCGAAAGTCTATCTCTTCCTCAAAGGTGACATCTCTGCTAACCTCAATTTCTCTCTGACCATTTATGTAGATCCGATATGCCTTTGAAGTTTCATTGTACCCCAAAAATGTACTCTTTTTGCCTGAAGGGTCTAGCTTGGTCCTCTTCTCCTTGGGTACATGAAAGTATAATGGACACCCAAATGTCTTTAAGTGTCAAACCTCAAGCTTCAATCTGTTGAAAGCTTCTTCAAGAGTCATGTTCTTTATAATATTATGGGGATGCATGTTCTCAACATATACATTTGTCACAGATGCCTCTGCCCACAAACTCATAGGTAAAATTTGATCATGTATCATTTCTTTGGTCTCCTCAACAATGGATCTTTTCTTCCTCCCTGCAACCCCACTTTGTTGAGGGTTATAAGGAATGATGTACTCTGTCTTGATCCCTACCTCAATACAAAAATCAATGAGATCCATGGAGTTGTACTCTCCTCCATTATCTGATCTCAACATCTTGATCCTCCTCCTGGTCAGGTTCTCAACCTGATCTTTAAACTCTTGAAATATCGCAAGGACTCCATACTTGGTATTCAAGAAGTAAATCCATGTCTTTAGAGAGTGATCATCGATGAAGAGAACATAGTAAAAATATTCATTCAAGGAAGAAATAGTCATGGGTCAACAAACATATGTATGTATAAATTCAAAGATACGCTTGGATCTATTGTCACTGCTTGAAAAGGACCCCTTGACATTATTTCCAAGAGAAAAACCTCTGCAAATGCCATCATTCTTAGTATGTATCTCTAGAAGGTCTGTCACCATATTCCCCAAAGAAGGAAGGGATCTATAATGTAAATGAGGAACTCTCCTATGCCATAGCTCCCTCAACCTAATAGTATCATGTAACGAGGCATGTACTGGTCGGATAGTCAATCTGTACAAACTTTTTTCTAGAACACCAATCACCTGGGCATAATCCATGTGTGAGTTCTTGTGCCATGTAAGAAATTTTCCTTTAGAGAAGGTAACCTTGTAGCCTTTATCCTCTAAGGAAGAAACAGAGAAAAGGTTCCTTTTCATCCTAGGTACATATAGTACCTCACTTAATTGGAGAGGTATGTTAGAATCTAGTTGGAAAGAAGAAGTTACAACTCCCTTCATAGTATATCTGGCATTGTCACCAATAAAAACATGCAGACTAGAATCTTTCACTACAAGGTCTATAAGATGTTCTCTATATCCACTCATGTGTCTGGAATCACCACTGTCAATCAACTAAATATCACTATTAGTAGGAACGGTACCTGAGAGTGCTGAAATGAAGAAGAATGATTCATATTTTATGTCTTCATCTCTCTGAGGTGGTTTTGAATCAACATCTCCAATGGATGCATGTTGTTTTCCTTTCTTCCTGGTAGGAATATTTCTCGCAATGTGTCCATACTTTTCACATATGAAACATTGAATCCTTGAAATGCCTTTTCTATGTTCATGACCTGGAGTTGCTGAAGTTTTCTTGTCTTTGAATGATTTGCTGAAACATCTTCTATTTCTTCTGCCTCTCTTTGTATGAGAATCAAGGGCTTGGTTTTCATCATGATGGGAGTCTTGCACACCTCTGGGTATAATTCTAGTTTTCTTCTGAGTGCAATCTGCCCATAGATGATCAAACTAAGGTAAGTTTTCTCTTCCACTGATACTTTGAATGAAAGGTTCCCAATGTCTTGGAAGAGAATTGAGAGTAATCATGACAAGATATCTGTCTGTGATGGTTTTTCCAATGTACCCTAATTGATCTATGATCTTTGAAATCTTCATGAAGAAGGTAGCAATGGTGTCATCGTTTGTCATCTTAAGATTTTGAAGTTGGTATTTCAATGTGATAGCTCTGTTAGTATTGTTTCTCGCAAACATCGTCTTCAGTGCATCATACATTTGATAAGGTGTCTTCAAGGTATATATGTGAGGTACTAGATGATCTCTTACTGAATATATTATTATCTTCTTGGCTTTGACATCATCTACCTTCCATTCATTCTTCTCTTCATCGGTTGTTGTTTTCAGTAGAGTCTTTTCTATTAATCTCAATAGGTCATCCTCTTCTAGAGTGATGTGTAATCTTGACTTCCAAGAGATGAAGTTGCTTGACCCATCAAGCCTGTCTTCCACCAAATTTTTGTTCCTCATGGCTTGTAGATTCTTCACAAACCCTAACAGCTAGGCTAGAAACCCTAGCTTCAAAAAACTCATGATGGCTAGAAACCATAGGTTTCGTTAGAATTATGAATGCCAACAAGAATCCTTGGAGAATCAAAAGAACCCCAGTGAGTTGAAAAATTCCCCAACGACTTGTAGAAACCCTAGAAACCCTAGGGCCAAAAATAAAAACTTCTTCATTTTTTTATCTGAGAGTTGTACGTGGAACATTGGACTAGGTTGTAACTTCCAGTGAATTGACGTAGCACGCACCCACAAGCACGTTCACTCACATGATCTCCTCTTTCCCCTCGGCTCGAAGACCTCTAACGTTCTTTTATTTCCCTGTCGAGAAATCTGCACCCACAAAACTTTTCGCACGATCCCCTCTCTGCACTCAGAGGATCAGAATTCGCGACTTCGCGAGGTCGGTGGTCGAGCATTGTACCCTCGAGTCCCCAAGACTCGACGACAATCAACGTTGACCTTCCCTTCTTATTCAGAACTTTTCTTATCGTGATTTCTCGACTAACGATATCGAGCAACTCGGTACTCCAATTCTCGAGTCCCGATATGCCGATTACCCAATACACGCGCGAGTTGACTTTTCCACACCCTGTCACCTCGTCGGGATTTCAGATTTCTCTATATCGTGAATCTTGATGTCAATGTTTCGGGACTTCACCCTGCAAAATTCCAAAACTCATGCCACCTGTCCACTCGTCAATTCTTGTGGCCCCACACTGTCCCTTGACTGTCGGGATATCGCGTATCGTGATTTCGCGATCCTTGCTACCAAATCTTCGACTCTTCTCTCACGAAATCCTGATAGGTGATTCTGTGAGTGATCCAACTGCTCTGGCTAACTTGGATCAACGAATCTATCCCTCTTGAGCTTTTAACCTCTTGGGAATACCTGCAGTATCTCCCTTGCACCTCCTTGATATCCGACGACTCACAGGATGTCACAAATTCTCCTCGGAGAATACCGACCGTCTGTTTCTGCTGATGAATTCTACAAAATGAACCAAGTACTCCTCCACGAAGACTTGTCCACCTGTGCATTACTTGCGATGTTTGTTTGAAAGATCCATGGCACAAATTCCCTGTTCTTCTCTTTGATGATTACTCTAAGGTCCTATACCTCTTGAGCTTTTCCCACGGCTTCAAGTTCTCAGAAAGAAGTCTCTTGCTCGCACTCCTTGCAGCAACCTTCAAACACTTTTAAGTATTTCGAATCTGTGCACACCTGTAGCAGCAGTCTCTCGATGCTTCACTCAGGTTCGCATTCCTGAGACTTTTACCCGGCCTGCGCACTCCTTGCACGACTCCTTTCTCAACTTCACTTTGGGGAAATGAGAACAAAAGTAAAACTATCTGAGCTCTCTGTCAACGCACTCCTTGCGGACACTTCAATTGCACTCCTTGCAGGAATTCTCTGGCTCAAATAGAGAAACAATTGAAACTCATTCCCATTTCCATTCAGAAGTGAAACTCAAACATGAGATCGTATACACAACACATAAAGAAAATGTATAACGTGAAGTAAACATTTATGAGCATATCAGCATCATTACAGAGAGAACAACACAAAATCGTGAATTTGAATCAACTTCTTTATATTAATCCAAATATCACTACATGGGTGTTCTTACACAACTCTCTGATTCTCCTATGCTCTTATGATTCTCCAATTTCAATAATCCCCTTACAAATGCACAATGAGGGTGTCTATATCCCGTTTCCCTCTTGCGCTCCTAAACTGTCTAATCTACACATTCAATTTCACCTACTTGCATTAACTACCTTAAATGTCATCTACCTACTAAGGATGAGAGCTAAAGGCTCAAGGTCTGATTACAATATACAAGTGCGCTTCATCTTAATGACTCATTTAAGATCGCACAACAACTTCCAAGGTGATTTCAAAATTTTTGTTGGCGCTCGTCCAGCTGTCCATTGTATTCCGCGCTGGCTCCCTTGATATGGGATATGCTCCTGCATCATACTGCCTCGCCTGAAACTTTTCATGGGCTCCTTTCCATGAGCTCCTACACGGTCTGTCCATGCTTCTGGATCTCTGCTTCAGTCTCCCAGTCAGCATCTTCAACTGGATGGTTCTTCCACTTGACCAGATACTCGAATTATTTCTTTCGCCTAGTCCTTTTGCTCACTCTTTTATCTAGTATGCACTCCATCTGCGGCTTCTCTGCAACTGGCATCTGCCTTGTCCACTAGATCATTGGATGCTCATTTTCAATCTTTGTTTTATCAATCTTATATGGGTACAAATAAGAGATATTGAATATCGGAGAAATTCCGACCCCATCGGGTAATTCAATCTCATAAGCATTCGAACCAAGTTTCTTCAAGACCCTACATGGCCCGATTTTCTTCTTTTTCAACTTATTATACGTTCCTCTCGGGAACCTTTCCTTCCTCAAATGTGCCAGAACTAGATCACCAACCTCAAGTTGAAGTTGTCTTCTATGCTGATCGGCTCTGCGCTTGTACTCCTGACTTGAATTCTGCAATCGCTGCTTCACCTGGCTGTGAATTTCTTTCATCGCCTCTGTGAAATCTTCTGCACTAGCGCTCCTAGTTACAATCTGTTCTGAATCTCTCAGTTCATAAATTCCTCTTGGATGTATGCCATAGAAAATCTGGAATGGACTCTGCCCTGTGCTCCTGTTAACTAAGTCATTATAAGAAAACTCTTCTTGTGGTAATATGTTGTCCGACTGGCTATGGTGCTCTATCACCAAGCTTCTCAGCAAATCTCCCAGACTTCTGTTCACCACCTTCGTTTGTCCATCCATCTGAGGATGATAAGATGAACTAAATAACAAGTTAGTTCCTAGCTTCTTCCATAAGGTCCTCCAAAAATGCCCCATGAACTTTGTATCTCGATCTGAAACTATACTCCTCAGCAACCCATGAAGTTGAATGACCTCTTTGAAGAACAGGTTCGCAATGTGAGTTGCGTCACTAGTTTTCTGACATGGAATGAAGTGTGCCATCTTGGAAAATATATCCACCACCACAAAGATTGAATCACAACCTCTTTGTGTCCTTGGCAACCCTAATACAAAATCCATGCTAATTGCATCCCACGGCCTCTCGGGTATGGGCAATGGTTGATAAAACCCTGCATTCTTCTTTCTTCCCTTCGAATGCTAGAAAATATTACATCTTTCTATGAATATCTTGACCTCTGCTCACATTCCTAGCCAAAAGTATGACTCGTTCAACTTCACGAATGTTTTTTCATGACCGAAATGTTCTGCTAATCCTCCACTGTGTTTCTCCCTTAGCAGATTCTCCCTCATGGAGAATTTCGGAATACACAGTTGATTACCTCTAAACAGTAATCCCTTCTGGATCATATAATATATCCATGGAATTCTATTCCTGAGAATGGGATTCTCAGCTGCTTCATACACCTCCTAAAAATCTGGATCACCTGTGTACATGTCCTTGAGATCATCAAAACCCAGTGTTTTGACTCTAAACTCCTGCAACAACAAACACTTCCTGCTCAAAGCATCAACAACTTTGTTAGCAGTACCAGAAATGTGTTTAATCACAAAAGTGAAATTCTGCATATACTCAACCCATTTGACATGTTTCTGATTCAAATTTTCCTGTTGAGTCACAAACTGCAATGCATGATTGTCACTATACAATACAAACTCTTTCGGGATCAAGTAATGCCTCCATTTATTTAATGCATGTATGACATCATAGAACTCCTTATCATATGTGGAGTACTTCAATTTCGCTTCATTCAGCTTCTCGCTGAAATATGCTATCGGCCTATCTTCTTGACTCAAGACTGCCCTGATTGCAAATCCGCTTGCATCACATTTCACCTTAAATGTCTTCTGGAAATCCGACAACACCAAAACTGGTTGTTCTGTAATCTTCCTCTTCAACAGATTGAAAATCTTCTCAGCCTCTTTTGTCCAGCGAAAAGACTTGTGTCTTTTCTTCACTGTATCCATCATCGCTGCACTAATTCCACTGAAATTCCTGATGAATTTTTGGTAGAAACTAGCCAATCCATGAAAACTTCTTACCTCAAAAATATTCTTCGGTGATGGACAATTCTTGATCACTTCCACCTTATCTAGATCCATCCTCAACTCATTTGCAGAAATAACAAACCCCAAGTAAATGAGCTCTATCTTCATAAATGAGGATTTCTTCATGTTTATCAACAACTTCTCCTGCTGTAGTTTCTGCATCACTGTAGCCAAATGCTTCAGATGCTCTGCCACTGATTTACTGTAAATCAGTATGTCATCCAGATACACAATGACAAATTTCCTGATGAACTCCCTCAGGACTTCATTCATCAACCTCATGAAGGTACTTCGCGCATTTTTTAACCCAAACGACATAAAAATCCATTCATACAACCCTTCGTTTGTCTTAAATGCAGTCTTCCATTCATCACCTTCTCTCATGCGGATTTGATGATAACCGCTTTTCAAATCAATATTTGAAAAATAATTTTCTCCACCCAAGCAATCCATCAGATCATCCATCCTCGGCAATGGAAATCTATACCTGATGGTTATCTTATTAATCTCCCTTGAGTCAATACACATCCTCTAGCCTCCGTATTTCTTCGGACTGAGTACTATTGGAACAACACATGGGCTCAAGATTTCCCTGACCAAACCTTTGTCCAATAAATCCTGGACTTTACTTTTATCCTCTTCATTCTCTTGCGGCGTCAATCTGTACGCGGCTTTATTTGGAAAACTGGCTCCTGGTATGAGATCAAAATGATGACTCACACTCCTTATCGGTGGCAACGAGCGAGGTAGTTCATCCACTACTATATCAGTGAATTCTTCCAGCAGTTCCTGAATCTCCTCTGGTAAATCATCCACTCTTGTGTTGGTCAAAACAATATTCGTCTTTCTGACCATAATGAACTGTGGATCCTCCTTCTTCTTAACCTCTGTAAGAAGTTCCTTCCCACTCATGAGAAGTACTGTGTTGTTTACTTCTGGCTTCACCTCCTTATCCTTGATAAGAAGCAACATGTGTGTCCTCCCATTCTTCGCTAGGGTGTATGTGTTCATTCTCCCATCATGAATCACATTTCTATCATACTTCCATGGTCTACCCAGCAATAGATGACAAACATCCATAGGAATGACATCACATAATATCTTATCATTATATCCTCCTATCTTGAATTCAACTAAACATTGTTTAGTGACAGTTACCTGGTGTCCCCTCTGTAGCCACGAAACTCTATATGGGCTTGGATGATCAGTCGTCTCTAGCTCCAGCTTCTCTACCATCTCTGTAGATATGAGATTATCCGTGCTACCACTGTCTACAATGACCTTGCATACCCTATCCTTGGTCTTGCAAGCAGTCCTGAAAAGTCTGGTCCTTTGGACTGAAATCTCCACCTCCTTCTCGGGTGTCAAAAGGACTTTTCGCATCATCAACGATCTTCCGCCTTCAGCGTCTTCTGCCTCAACATCCTACCTCTATGCCTCAGTGATGTGAGCTTCTCCAATTTCCTTCTTTTTCTCTAGATACTCGTAAGACTTGTGCCCATTCTTCCCACATGTGAAGCATGTAACTACTCCACCTCTTCCTCTACCTCTACCTCTAGTACGAGGAAAAGTGTTATTGTCGGCATATTCTCCTCTTTGCTCAATATGCTTCCCTCTCTTTTCAGCATATTTCTACCCTCGCTGTGAGGTTCCACCTCTCTCTGTACGAGTCTGAGGTTTCTTCCATTCCTCCCTGGGCTTTTGGTATTTATCCTGGGCAACTGATTTTCCTCTGGGTTGATTTCTACCTCGGCCCCTCTGACTCTACTTTCGGCTCAGCTTCTCTTCCGCTTTCAGAGCCATCTAATAAGAATCTTCCATCGTTCAGATGGTTACCATGCTCATCTCATCCTGGATATCATATCTCGGGCCATTCATGTATCTGGAAAGTTTTTCATCATTGCTCTCCTGATGACCTGCCCTGATGTTCAGTTTATAGAACTCCTCAGTGTATTCTTTCACTGTCATCATCTTCTATCTCAGGTTCTGCATTCTCCTGAACAGAGTAATTTGATAATCCCTGGGGATGAATTTCGCCTTCATCTTTGTGATCATTCGATCCCAGCTCTTGATCTTCTGCTTACCCTTGTAGCGTCTGTCAGCTTGTAGTTCATCCCACCACAATGTTGCATGTCCTTTCAGTCTTGTGACAACATGCTTGACTTTCTTGTCTTCCTCGACATCTTCATAGTCAAAGTATGTGTCCAGAGCTCTAATCCAGTCTAGAAGCTCCTCTGCATCCAAGTTTCCCTCATAAACTGGAATGTCCATCTTTGCTCTTGCACCCATCCTAGCAATAGCTCTGATCAAACGCTCGTTTGATGCATCTTCAACTGTAACTTCTCCTTCATGTTCATCCTCGGCTTCATTCTCGGAATCACTTAGATCCCCCGCACTGACTGTGCGTCTTTGCATTGTTTCCATGTCTTCGAGTCTAGCTCCTAGATCACACATTTGTCTCTCCATGACTGGATTTGTTACCTGCCTACCTCTTCTTCACGGCATTTACCTATCCTCTGGATCGGGTGATTACATGTCCCTTCTCTTGGGTGGCATGGTGAATTATCTTCTCTGCTACAGAAATCAAAGAACCTTTCTGGGCTCTAATACAACTTGACATACCATGCGCCTGCAAGCATGTCCGCTCACAGGATCTCCTCTTTCCCCTTGGCCCAAAGACCTCTAATGTTCTTCTATTTCCCTGTCGGGAAATCTGCACCCACAAAACTTTTCACGCGATCCTCTCTCTACACTCGGAGGATCGGACTTCGCGACTTCGCGAGGTCAGTGGTCGAGCATTGTACCCTCGAGTCCCCAAGACCCAATGACAGTCAACGCTGACCTTCCCTTCTTATTTGGAACTTTTCTTATCGTGATTTCGCCACTCGCGATATCGAGCAACTCGGTACTCCAACTCCCAAGTCCCAATATGTCGATTACCCGACACATGATCGAGTTGACTTTTCCACACCCTGTCACCTCGTCGAGATTTTGGATTTCACTATATCGCGAATCCTGATGTCAATGTTTCGGGACTTCACCCTGCAAAATTCTGAAACTCGTGCCACCTGTCCACTCGTCGATTCCTATGGCCCCACACTGTCCCTTGACTATTGGGATATCGCGTATCGTGATTTCGCGATCCTTGCTACCAAACCTTCGACTCTTCTCTCATGAAATCCCGATAGGCAATTCCGCGAGTGATCCAACAGCTCTGGATGACTTGGATCAATGGCTCTATCCCTCCTGAGCTTTTAACCTCTCGGGAATACCTACAGTATCTCCCTTGCACCTCCTTGAGATCTGATGACTCACGGGATGTCGCGAATTCTCTTCGGAGAATACCGACCGTCTGTTTCTCCTGATGAATTCTACGAAATGAACCAAGTATTCCTCCACGAAGACTTGTCCACCTGTGCACTACTTGCGATGTTTATTTGAAAGCTCCATGGCGCAAATTCCCTGTGCTTCTCTTTGATGACTACTATAAGGTCCTATACCTCCTGAGCTTTTCCCACGGCTTCAATTTCTCAAAAAGAAGTCTCTTGCTCGCACTCCTTGCGACAACCTTCAAACACTTTTAAGTATTTCGACTCTGCGCACACCTGCATCAGCAGTCTCTCGACGCTTCACTCAGGTTCGCAATCCTAAGACTTTTACCCGGCCTGCACACTCCTTGCATGACTCCTTGGTCAACTGCACTTTGGGGAAATGAGAAAAAAAGTAAAACTATTTGAGCTCTCTGTCAATGCACTCCTTGCGGACACTTCGACTGCACTCCTTGCAGGAATTCTCTGGCTCAAATAAAGAAACAATTGAAACTCATTCCCATTTCCCTTCAGACTTCAAACTCAAACATGAGATCATATACACAGCACATAAAGCAAATGTATAACGGGAAGAAAACACTTATGAGCATATCACTCAACATCATTACACAGAGAACAACACAAAACCGTGAATTTGAATCAACTTCTTTTTATTAATCCAAATATCAGTACATGGGTGTTCTTACACAGCTCTCTGATTCTCCTATGCTCTTCTGCTTCTCCAATTTCAATAATCCCCTTACAAATGCACAATGAGGGTGTCTATATCCCGTTTCCCTCTTGCGCTGCTAAACTGTCTAATCTACACATTCAATTTCACCTACTTGCATTAACTACCTTAAATGTTGTCTACCTACTAAGGACGAGAGCTAAAGGATCAAGGTCCGATTACAATATACAAGTGCGCTTCATCTTAATGACTCATTTAAGATCGCGCAACAACTTCCAAGTTGATTTCAAAATTTGTGTTGGCGCTCGTCTAGCTGTCCATTGTCTTCCGCACTGGCTCACTTGATATGGGAGATGCTCCTGCATCATGAATAATTTAGGCCCAACGCTTCAATGGAAAGTGCTAAAACTAGCTTGACAAGGAAAAGGGTAAGGGTTGGTTTGTAGTTCCAATAAGAAGGTGACGACTAGTTTGGAAGTTGTTGGAGTAGCTTGTGCAAGGGCTCTTTCAGGAACACTTCTCTAATACCATGTTGAATTTTTAATGATGGTTCAAGAACATGTATATTCTTTTCAATTTAGCATGAAATTGAGCCATAAACAATGCAACAATACAATATACAATAGTTGCAGTAACCGAGATCACAAGAAGAATAAACATGCACAAGAAAACAAGAAGTTATCATGGGAAAACCCTTCTCAACCAAGGGGAAAACCCAACAATCCTTTTCTATAGAGTCAAGAGAAGATCACCCTTTCACCACAAACGCTATTGCACACAAGAGGGTGCTCTATGACTAAGAAATCTAGCACATAATATAAGTGTGCACTTCATCCCTACAGGTAGGAGTTGAGATAATGAGTGAGTGAGTGATCCACAATGGGGATCTAACTCTTATTTATACATGACCTAGAACATCAAATGGATGCGTCTATTGGAAAAATAGGGCCAAATTCTATAACTCAACAATATAATTAATCTTTACACAATATTAATTATATTTACATGGTGGGGCCGACTTGTACCCTTTACAATACAAATTAGGGTTTTACCAAAGTCTTACTCTTTGAAAATATATAAAGGGATCTCACACATCCTCTAGTGTTATACCACTAGGGACATGTCCACCTATGCTCATCCACAAGGAATTCACTCTCAACAAATGAGCTCAACTATGGCCATAGGAGTACTATCTGGAGAGTCATCTCAAGTCGTCTCAACTATGTCCATAGGAGTCTGATAGGAGACCATCTCAAGTCATCTCAACTCAGTCCAAAGGAGCATGACAAAAGACCTCACACATCAACTCAACTCATTCTAGAGGAGAATGACTCACCCATCACATGGGCATTCTCACAGATCATCTCAAATCAGTTCAGAGGAGAATGACCTGGAGAATGTCTCATGAAGTTGCAATCATCAACAAAATTTAGTTTTTATTTTCTAAGAAATTGCATGCTACTGCAGCTCATAGATCCATCTTAACTTTGGATCTATGATGCATCGAGATGGATTAAATTTTCTCAACATTTACACATTTCCTAGTCTTTTTTCCATTCTAGAAAAAGGTTTTTACCTCGAGGGATTTCATCCCCCTTAATGCATGAAAGATATGGATTTAAGATGGATCTATGTGGATTATCATAATTTTTAAGCTCAAATTTTATTTGTACAATGTAGATTTCAACATTTAAAAGTTACATATGTGTTCTTTACATAAGATGTTTCTATTATGTAAAACATCATCTTCCCCCAAAAAAAAAATATCTCAAAGAACATGTTTCTTAAAAGTTAAAAGGTATCAATAGGGTGTATCTTAAAAGTTAAAAGGTATCAATCAATATAATATTCAACAATAAAATCAAAATTTATAATTGTCTTGGAAAATCAAAATTTATAATGGTCTTGGAAGGATTTGTAATAATTAAGGCACAACAAAAATATATGGAGAATAATAGCAAGAATAAGATTGATATAGATAAATTAAACTTTATTTGAGGGAATAAATTCCACAAATTTGTCGTTTTTTTTAATGATGTGTGTTATGTAAGAACTCATAAATTAGTAGTTCATATTATTTATACATTCCTTCAGTTAAAACTAGAGAAGGTCAATCTGTCTCTTTTCTCCAACATCTGGATGTGAGTTTTGTAAATATTTCTATAGTAATCTAGTTATAGTATTTGTAAAGAAGGTGACAAAGTTGGTAAGATACACCAAACCATATTCCTCAATGATTTTGTATGTATCAATGGTTCTTATGCATTTTCATTGGTGCTTATTGTGATCATATTAATTGTACATTTATCTAACTATTTATGGTAATGTATAATTTGCATTCCATAGTGATATGTATGCATCCAAGTAAATATTAAATTGTTGTATAATCATAGTGGAATTTGATATATGAGAATGCAATTTTATAATATTGAAATTCAAATGCAATCTTAGTGACACTTTTGAAATCCAAATTCACAATTTTATAATCGAAATTGACATCTTTATAATCAAACTTTGTAACAATATTCACATTTTCTTGATTACTTTTTTTCTCTTTGAAAAAATTTGATATTCACACTTTTCAAAACAAGATTCACTCTTTTTGAAGTCTAAATTCTAACTATTTAAGACCAAATTTCATCAAAATAACCTTATTACCAAAACTGATCAATAAATCATATCAATATAAGAATTCTCCACGATGATAGATTTTAATTATTCAAAACATTTTGGTAATTCAATTACTTAAACAAAACAACAATAAATCATATCACTATAAAAATTCTCTACGATGATAGATTTTAATTACTCAAAACATTTTGGTAATTCAATTACTTAAACAAAACAAGACATATAAATAAGACCATGACATAAAATTAGTGGAAGGTTTCATTTTAATGATAGATTGACGTGAAAAATGATTTGTATTCCTTAATTACTCACCTTACCAATTAAATAAATAAAAAATAATTTATTATTATGTAGTCTTAGTCAATGCAAAAGAGCATTTTCAATGAAGTGTGAGCAAACATTTTTTAAATGGAGTTCATATTTTTTTAATACATGACAAGTACATTTAGAAGTCCAATAGAAATAGATGTGTAAAGTAGGTAATACTACCTCAATATCCATATGTTTTTATAATATTAAAAAAGGAAAAATTGTTGTATTAAAACTTAGGTGAGGCATTGAACAACAACATCGATTATTAAAATATTTATTATATCTTATATTAAACAACTTATTATTGATTAATATTGTTCTAGGAACATGATCCTTTCTCTTTTAATTTTAATTATTATATAAATATAATTTCTTTTCACAAAATTTTGAAATAATACATGTAAATTTATTATAATTTCAAATGTTCCTTTTAGAGAATCAAAACTCTCAAAACCTTTTATTATCAAATAATATATATATATATATATATTTTAAAAAATGTAGTGATCCTTAACACTTATAAATCTATGATTAAAATAAACACAACTCCTTTAAAATATTACACTACTTTTACAATAAATTTAAAAATTCTTCATAATAATTTATTTCAAAAATATCATTAATAATATTTAAATGTGAATAAATATTTTTGAGTTCGAACTCTCGAAGGAGAGATCTAATGTCAACATTATAAACCGACTAGAATGATATAATACTCGTACTATTATAGTATTTGGCAAGTGTTAAGCATTATAATGAATGCTGACCAATCACATCTCTCATAAGCCCATCAATAAAATAGCTCCAATTTAATATTCAATGTATTGAATATTATGTCTATAATTATATAAATATATTGAAAGTGTCAAATATACATTTAGTTGGATGACAGCCCTACCACTTACATACATATACCATCAAGATTATTGTTGGGGAACATCTTTTGGCCATTGACTAACTATGGATATGAGAATCTTATCATATTACATGCACGCGTACACATATATACCTATTACAAAATATAAAATAATGGCATGCTTTTGGATGCAATCGAATAATTTTGGAGAAATTGCTTAAAAAAAATTGATACTCAAACAAAGTCTTACATCATAAAATGTAACGATATATATTTTATTCTTTTCTTTGTTGGTATTGGAGAAGGCGTCCAATACCAAGAACAAGAATGTCCACATACAAAGCTTAAGAATAATATATTCCGTTATCTAGTTTAATAATATATCAATATATATACTTTAATAATATATCGATATTATTAAACTATGTAATTGCTAGTGCCCTCAACTAACCTTCTAACATTTTCCTTTATTACGCAATCATAGTCAGAAAATAAAAACTCCAACTTGAAAAAATACAATTATCCAAATAAAAAATTGAGTGAAACAAACTCAACCCCTCCAAGTTGAACAAAAGGGCGTCATCTCTGCCTTTCCAGAAAAAAGTTTGGCACTTTCCATGTTTGCATGCTTCACCTAAGAAACTTTCCATTATGGGAGGCTATCTCCATTTAGATTTTTTTTTTTTGGCTCCATCTATATACTTTCAACATCATTTCACAATTATTGGTCCATGTAACATGCAAATTAAATAAAGAAACATGCAGTCCTTGATCATCCATGGATTATGATGTAGAGAGGAAATTAAATATAGCAATATATACTTTCAACATCATTTCACAATTATTGGTCCATGTAACATGGAAATTAAATAAAGAAACATGCAGTCCTTGATCATCCATGGATTATGATGTAGAGAGGAAATTAAATATAGCAATTGCAAGGGTAAAAATGCTAAATTTTTTGTGTTATAATTAATTGAAAAAAATAAAAATAAAATGGAAAATTTCATCATATGAACTCGTCTCCAAGCTCTTTCTTTATGGATTCTAATGTTCTAAGACTTTTTTTTAGATGATCAAGTGGGAACGAATTAGGCCATGCAACCATTCTTGAAGTTCAAAAGAAGAATTGAAGCAAGTGAGTTTTACAATCCTTTCCAAAAAAAATTCAATATAACTTTGTTGAAATGGGAAGAAGATGTCTCAATTTATAGATTTCTCTTAGAGAGGAAATAGAAGGAAATGGAGTTTGTAGTAAAAACTAAGCTCATGTGATGGAATTTAGTTCAGGAATGGTCATGTATGACTTTATTGAGTGAAGTGATCTAAATGCTATGGTAATTTCTTGAGGGAACTCATGCTAGAGAGATAATGGAGGTCACTTGTGAAAAAACAAGTTGTGAGGTAATGTATATATACAATCTCTTTACAAATGACATGGGAAGACCTATGCTCATGAAATATTCAAGCCAAATAAATTATGGATGTATGACTTTTTAAGGTGGTATGAGTGAATCTGAGCCATGATATATCATAAAATTAATTTTAATTCTATATAAAACATGTTATGGAGAAAAGTCACTCTATCGGGGCACACAATTGTTAGAGATGTGGCCCACTATGATGGAAGGGTCACAATATACTACTAGCTCATTGAAGGTAATCCTAGTCTAAAGGACCAAAATAATATTGGAAAAGAGCAATGCATATCCAAGTACTTCAACTAGATTTGGAACACTAACATCACGATGTATGAGTCTCCTTGATGTGACAAAGAGTTATAGTTAAGGATGGGATAATTCATCAAGTTAGTCATCAATCTTGGAAATAATTTCTAGATCTAAGGTAGCCTAACAATAATGATAATGGGTACCAAGGAACTAGCAAACCGTTCCATACTTAGTGGGTGATTTTATGTCAAACACTAGAACAAACCATCCATTTAGCAATTAATGATTTGTGTCCAAAACTACTTATTAGGTAAACTACAAATGATGAAAATTGAAATTGAGGTATTGGTTCTCTTAATCAAAACTTGAGAGAAAATGTGTTCTGGTTGATAGGGTAAGATCCATTGGAGAGGGGAAAATAATTATTCCCTATATACCAACAATAGGTATGTCGAATATCGATAGATGATAATGACTTGAAATAGACACAATAAGAAGAATACATAGTGGGTATGGGGCATAAGAATTCTCTCAAATAGAGCATTAGTTATGCTTCACCTCAATCTTCGAGAATCAAAGGATTATGTAAATCAAAGAGATAGCATTCAAAGAGAGAGGTGGTGTTTAAAGACACAATTATGTCAATTTGTCACAATCATGCATAGTTCAACAAACAAATAGGTGTAAGAAACTAAAATATTTCCATACAGAAGACATACACATTCACTATTATTATAGATCGACCCATAGGGCCATATTATATAGCACCAAAATGTAACTAACTTCCTTGTAATGAAGAAGATGAGTTCTACTTATATTGGTTAATATGTATAAGTAACTCCTTAATTTATACCTTGTTTTTCACACCAATCAACTTATTCATTATAAATTCCCAACTATTTGAATGTTTAGTTGACTATCATGTTCATCTCATAGTCGAATCCTAAGTAAATTACCAAGTTGACCACTATGTTGAGCTCCCAATTGACTCTCCTATTTGATTGTTGACTCTCAATTAACAATCTCTAGAATATACGAAGATTTTATGAACATGTAAATCCTTCTATACCAGCAACCCTTCAATCAAAACAACACTCTATAGGTTCAGGAGGTGTAATTACTTCTAGAAATCCCCCATAATCTTGGTTTCTTGAAACCCAAGAAAATATCAAAGTTTCAAAAACATAGATTATGAGAGAGGCTTCATAATTATATCATCAATATGAGCATCTATCTTACAACAAATAACACTTACAAAATTTTCTTATACCAATTGTCTCAAATAATGAGCATGAAGTTGCACATGCTTCATTTTGTTGTCTACAATAAGGTTTTATGTAACCTATAATAAATTTTTATTATCTCAATATACCACAATCAATGTCTTGACTGGAAATCAAAATTTTCATTTAAGATGTCAAATACACATAGAAATTTTTCTTGCATCGATTGCACCACAATATTCTTATTCTATGGTTGATAAATAAATCACATTCTATGTTTTAAAATACTACATGATCTATAAATTGTATTGGATATTCCACTAAAAATTTGATAAAAACAAATCTAATAAAATACTAAAATATTTACTTTGAAGTTTAATTTCCTTTAGATCTCAAATTCTTTAATTACTAGTTTTCTTCTTAAAATGTATGAAATAACTTAAATGAAAAAAATAGAGAATAGAAATAAATAATCACACACCATCCAAAAATAAAAGCAAGATATAACCTGTGAAACCTAATATGAGAGAAAACTCAGATAGAAGGTGAGGTTGCTCTACTCTTTTTTCTTCAAATGCGAGCACAAAGAAATAGACACTCTCTTTGGAGTTGTGTTTGACACTATGGCTTGTATGGCTATTGTAAAATGTATCCTCCTCTATTATTCTCTCAAAATACCACTCCTAGGTGATCTCCTCAATAATGGAACAAATACAATGCTAAAGAATGGAACCCTACTCCTCTTAGTGGCCCAATATTTAACATCTCCTAATAGCCATCTAGGGTTAGGATTTTGACCTCCTCAACCCTCAATTGTCATAAGGTTTTGGAACTTATATAATCTTATTGAATGTACATATGTCGCTAGCCCCATATGCATGAGCAGTGGGAGATAATGTGGCATCCACTCATACCATCCTAGTCAACAAGATAGGTCAACTTGCGAGAGGCATACATTTTGCATACAAGATCCGATTGACATGATTTTCACATTGTTAGAAAGGTGTCAATGTGTAGAATAACATCACAGGGTCTTAGATAAATTTAAGAAATTTATGATCCCAAAAAATGCCATTTTATGCCTCAAAATGGCTCTCGAAGGTTTTAACCCCCAATTTTTCACTCTTAAAGCATCGAGATAGATGGATAATAATATAATTGATGCAATCCTAATCATACCTCCCCATTTAGGGAGGATTTTGGTCCCCAAATATTTATTGAATAATGTGAGGAAATTTTTCCTCTACTTTCTTCTTGGAGTACCACTTTGATTTTCCTGTAACTTGTCCTTTCAACCCAACCTGCCAAAGGTCAAGCTACCCCTATCTTGTAGTTTTGGACCTCTTCTAAAAAACTATTTTCTTTTTCACTTCTTCCTGAGCATATTATGCTAAGTCATCTATGGAAGTTCATACCTTCTCCTCCTCTTGATCCAACATGGAAGGCTCATAGAGTTTGATATTATCCATATTCACTACTGAGTAAATCCACATGTATGGGGGTAGACTAAATTTCTAGGCCTTATCTCCCACCTTCTCCAATATATCTAAAGGTCCATATTCCAGATCCTTGATATTCTTACAAGGAATCTATAGTATTTCCTTGTTCATTTGTAAAAAAACCTTTATCTCCCACTTCAAATGAATTATTGGTTATATGTTGATCATGTATGGCCTTGTATTGTTTTGTGACTTTTTCAGCATCTCCTATACTTGCAAATGTATTTTCCTAATATTCTCAACAATGTTTTCTACTCTCAATGCATATCTTATGCGGTCCTCCCTCTTATCCATGTGGATATTGGTGGCCACCCACCTCTTCCAACGGGCTCACATATAGTCTTCATCTTGGCAGTTTTTCCTAGATTTTCAGGTCCTAAACTTTTGGGGTCGTTTTGAGGCCCTAAACAACGTTTTTTGGGCTCGTCATAGTCACACACTATATAGATTTAGAATGTGACAAAAAATGTGTATTCCTCGGATAGGCATTTTCAACAGGCTATCATGCGCCTAAAATGCATATTGTATGCAAAAGTTACGACCCTAGGAAGTTGATGTACCAACTTACCCGATCAGGGCCCACATGATTTTGGTTCTTCATCTCCTAGGGTTAAGTTTTTGGATGTATAGGGTTTTATGATTTCTTATTGATGATAAAAAGGCCTGAAGGATGCATTGTAAATTTCTCATATGAATGCGCTTAGCCACCACATCTCTTCTTAGAGATTAGCTACCACCATTAGAGAAAGATTGTTTCATTATGCTCTTTACAGTTTCAACATATTTCTTTATTGAATAGAAGTTAAGTTTCATAGTATCCTTGTTACTAATATCTGTATATCTATGTTAATGTTATAGATATGTGTTTTGTTTTTTTCCTGGAGGAATCATTGTAAATTTCTCAAACGAATGTTCTTAGCCACCACATCTCTTCTTAGAGATTATCTACCACCATTAGAGAAAGATTGTTTCATTCTGCTCTTTACAGTTTCAACATATTACTTTTATTGAATAGAAGTTAAGTTTCATAGTATCTTTTATACTGATATATGTATATCTATGTTAATGTTATAGATATGTATTTCATTTTTTTCGCTCATAAATCTAGATCAGTGGTATCAGAGTGATCTTCTCTTCATTTATTTCTTTTTTCATGTCCCTAACGAGGTTAGGGTATAAGCAGTTGGGACTCGAACTAGTTGAGCCTTTGCAATATCGGCCTCGCCGAAATTTATGTTATAGCATGGGGGAAGAAAAGAGAGATGATGGGGAAGTAGATCCCTTTAAATTATTGCTCGTGGAAGACCTTGTGCGATAGAGGAATGCGATGATGGATAATTTTGTGCAAATACTTCGATGACTACCAATAGGAGACACATCTTCCTCGAGTGGAGGTGTCACCCCCTTCAAGCTACAAATAAATTTTGAAATTCATATATTTGAAGGTAAAATAGATGTATAAAAATGGTTAAACCTTCTAGAAGGGTATTTTATTTCCATAACTTTTCCAAGAGAAAAGATTACATTTTTTCTCCTTAAGGTCATCCCCCATGTCAAAGAATGGTGGGATATTTTTTGTGTGCAAAAGGAAATAGAGGGATCTACATTATTTGTAGTTGTGACCACTTGAGGTTCTTTCAAGGATTCTATTAAGGATCAATACTACTCTATTGGAAGTTATGATCACTTATATACAAGATGGAGCATACTACAACAGGAAAGGGACCAAACAATGTCTAAGTTCACCAATGTCTTCCATACCTTGCACACCAACCTGGGTATCAAAGACTTTGAGAGACATATGTTGCTCAAGTACCATGATGTTCTGCATAGATACATCCAGATATAAATGGAGTTTCTTGACATCTTTTCCTTGGGAGCAACCTATCGATATGTTGTCAAAATCAAGAAGAAGCTTAAACAAAAGACATGGCAATTTGGGTTTGTGAACCCCTCAGAGCAAAAGAAGGGAAAAGGAGGCCACAACCCACATAAAAAAGGACAGATCAAGGATGGACAGCCTCAAGAAAACCAGTCAAATACACAAACAAATAATGACAATGGGAAGACAAAGAAATACACTCGAAAGTGGTGTGAGTTCCATAAGATCCCCTGGAATAAAACCATTGAATGTTGCTCAGAGTAGTCATTGGCAGCCAAGGTGAAAGACTCTGAATCATATGTGGGATCCGAATTTGATTCAAAACTAGAAAAAGGGATAGGGATCATTGACGCATATCCCATTTCCACCATTTCTACCACCAAGGTCCAGCCCAGTGAACCTGATGAGAGAGAGGAAGGTGAGTGCCTATTTCATTCACATATGTGGGTGAAGGGTACTCCATTACACTTCCTCGTTGATAGAGGCATCCAAAAGAACCTCATCTCAATAGAGGTTGTCAATAGGTTAGATCTATCGACCACACCACAACCAAAATCATACACCATCAATTGGCTCTGCCAAGGGAGGGATCTCCACATCAACCAATAGTTTCTCCTTCCCTACGACATCAAGCACTTCAAAGATGAGGTATTGTGTGACGTTGACCCCTTTGAATTTTGTGATGTTCTTTTGGGCCAACCTTATTTATGGAAATGTGATGTTGTATTTGAGTCTAGGCATCTTAATGTTATTATTACTTTGGATAGGAAATTGTATAGGATACCCGAGGTAGTCCCACCTACATCCATTTCCTTCATATTTGCGAAGCAATGCAGAAAATTCATCTTTCAGACTAGGAAGTTTTTCTTCTTCATTGTTTGCTCTCAAAGTGAGTTGAAGTTTGCAGCCACATCCATGGCCTTTGTGAAACTTCTCTCGATGTAGAAAAATCAAGTCAATAAGTTTGTGGAAGAATACAAATACATCTTCTCCTCACTCACTGGGGTACCTCTACACTATCAATTCAAGCGCTCAGTCAATATGACCCTCGACACATCGCTACCCAATGGGCCAATATATCACCACTCTTTGTTAGAAAATGAGGAAATTAAGCAACAGATCCAAGAGATACTCTAAAAGGGGCACATTTGACCAAGATCATCATATGGTGGAAGCCCAATTGTGCTTGTACAGAATAAAGATAGGACTTGGTGACTCTTCATTGATTACCATTCCCTAAATAAGATAACAGTTAGGAACCGATACCCAATTCCCTGAATTGATGATCTCCTTGAATAGATCACGGGGGGAAAATACTTCAGTAAGATTGATATGAAGTCCGAATATCACCAGGTCCCAATAGAGTAGACCGATGTATGAAATAATGCCTTCAAGTCCAAAGAAGGTATTTTTGAATGGTTGTTCATGCCCTTTGGCTTGAAAAATTCCCCATAAAATTTCATGAGGATGATGGACAATATATTGCATCCTTTCACCAATTATTTTTGGTGGTGTATTTGGATTACATCCTCATCTTCAACAAGAGTTGGGAGTAATTGCAGCAGATTGGGCAGGTTTTTCACACACTGTGACAACACAAGCTATATGAAAATTTGGAAAAATGCTTCTTTGGCATGAACAATGTCCAATACCTATGATAAATTATTGATGAGCATGGGGTGCATGTCTATCTAGAAAATATCTAGGTCATTCGTGACTGGCTAGCCTTGACCACACTCATTGAGCTTCGGATATTCTTAGGCCTTTCCAATTTCTATCATAGTTTCGTGTTGGGATTCTCCCACATTGCATGGGCCCTTAGCCAAGTGACCATGGGTGGTGGAAAGGAAACATTTGTGTGGGTCCAATTGCAATATAAAGTGTTCAATGATTTGAAGAAACACTTGTTCTCAACCATGATTCTATCATTACCCAACCTACAACATCCTTTTGAAATTGAGACAAATGATTCAGACTATGATGTGGGTGCAATTCTCACTTGGCATGGAAATCTCGTGGCCTATCATAGTGAGACACTATCAAATATCGTTTGTAAGTAACCCACTTATGACAATGAAATGTAATCCATTGTACAATCCTATTTCCAGTGGAGGAATTACATTTTAGGCAAGGAGACAATCATCCACACTGATTATAAGCCCCTTGCAATTCATGTAGACACAAGGAAAATTGTAGAATGAATTCCATCAGAAGTGTTCCACATACTTGTAGTAGTTCCATTTCAAGATCAAGTATAATGTAGGGAAAACCAACCACATTATTGATTACCTCAGTCTCCCTCCAGTTTCCGCACTAACCACAATGTTACACTCCTATGGAAATGAGACCTTAAATAACCCCAACTTTATGAGAGAGATCCTGACTTCCCCAATACCTACCATATTCTAGGAAAAAACACAGTTGTCAGTGATTTCCATCTTCAGGATGTGTTGTTGTGTCATCTAGTCCATCTCTACGTCCCATCAAGTGAGAAATTGAAGATGATTTTGGAATCTCACTACAGTGGGGTGGAAGTAGACTTTAGCATAGAAAATATAGTGGAAATGTTGAATAAACACTTCTATTGGGTGAAACTTCAACAAGATGTCAATAATTATATCATGTCCTACACGACCCGTGCCATTACTGAACTGACCATTAAGAAACAAGGCATGTACACCCCTCTAGATACTCCCAATAGGCCTTGAGAATCCATCTCAATGAACTACATGTTGGGCCTTCCTTCAACCAAGCAAGGAAATGACAATGTTTTTGTGGTTGTTGATCGATTTTCCAAGATGGCGATTTTGGATACTTGTATGAAGAGCATCATCGTGGAGGCCACTGCTAAGATATTCTTTGAATGAGTGTGGGTACATTTTGGGATACCACAAACCATCATATCATATTGGGATATCTAGTTCCTCAACACATTTTCGTCGAGCATCTGTTCGTGGCTGGACACCAAGCTCACCAAACCCATGACCTTCACCCCCAAATGGATGGATAAACAAAGGTCATCAACAGGATGATCATTCATATCTTACACATTTGCAATTCCAAGCATCTGCGCACATGGGATGAGAGTCTTCCCTATGTTCAACATAGTTACAATATATCCATACAAAACTCAACTAGCCAAAACTCATTTCAGTTAGGGTTGGGATTTCATCCATTGGGTCCCATGGATGTTGCATTACCCCTTGCGTCCATAGGAAGAATTGTCCCATGCTCAAACCAAATCCAAAAATCCACATGGTTCATTGAACAACTCCATAAAATCTTCCAATAGGTTCAAGATATTTTGCAGAATTCCAATGCCAAGTACAAGCAATGTCATGATCAATACCAGGTGCCACACAATTTTCAGGTGGGATATAAAGTTTGGTTGCATTTACAAAAAGAATGCCTTATAGGACCCAATCAAAATCTTTGTCCACTTTGTTCTGGACCTTACACCATCACCAAGGTTGTGGGTGATAATTTGTTCAAGCTCAACATTCCCTACTTCTTTGGCTTGCATGCAGTGTTTAATGTGGACCTCCTTTGGCCATACTTTCCACCATTATTGGACACCTCAAAGATAATAGAACAGATGAAACTGACAGAGCTAAATCATGACTGCATCAAACAAGAATCCAATTATCAAATCAAGCAAACAAACTTCAAGGGTACTCGTCAACAAATTTTTCAGCTTTATCGTGTTTTCAAAGCATGGTAGTTCCTGAACCAAGGCAAGTGGCTCACTTGGGGCCAAATCTAATAGAAATTTCCTAATCTGATGGGGGAAATCAATGCAATGGAGATCATTTATATCTAAGGGGAAGGATTTATATAGGTGGATATCGGTGTCCAATCACCTCTTCCAACTGGTTCACATACAATCTTCATCTTGGCAGTTTTTTTCCTAGCTTTTCAGATCCTAAACTTTTGGGGCTGTTTTGAGGCCCTAAACAACATTTTTGGCCTCACCATAGTCACAATGTAGATAGAGTCAAACTGTGATGAAAAAACTTGTATTCCTTGGATAGACCTTTCCAACGGGATATTGTGTGCCTAAAACATAGATCCTATGCAAATGTTACGACCACGGGAAGTTGATGTACCAACTTACCCCATCGAGACCCACATGAATTTTGGAATTTCATCTCCTAGGGTTAGGTTTTTGGATGTCTGTGGTTTTCTGATTTATTCTTGATGCTAAAAAGGCCTGGCGGCCTCATTGCAATTTTCTCATATGAATGTGCATAGCCACCACATCTCTTCTCATAGATTAGCTATCACCATTGAAGCAAGATTGTTTCATTATGCATTTTATAGTTTCAACATATCTCTTTATTGAATAGAAGTTTCACTATATCTTTGTTATTGTTCTTTGTATATCTGTGTTAATTTTATAGATCTATTTTTCATTTCTTTATGCTCATAAATCTGTATCACCCTCACCCCTCCTTGTTGTCCATATATGACACCCAAGGGTTAAGGTGGAAAATATCCTAAGAAAATTTCAAAAGGTTACTTACTAGTAAAAGTGTGGACTACTCTATTATAAGAGTGTTATATGTAGATGAGATTTGCATCCTAGGTCTTCATATGCTTCTAATTGTAATCCCTTAAAATATACACCAAAGTCCTTTTGACTACTTCTCTATTCCCATCTATCTATGGATGGAATGTTGTAGATCTCTTCAACTTAGTCTCTATATTGTCTCACAATGTCATCCAAAATGTACCGATAAATATGGTATCCATGTATGAGATGATGCTCCTCCTTATCCCAAAATACAACTAGACATGTTCAAAGAACATGTTTTCTACTTCTTGTTCTTTGATGGTATTTTTACAAGGCATGAGAATGCACATCTTGCTGAACATGTCAACTACCATAAATATGTAGTCATGTCCTTTCCTGGTTGTTGGTAAACCTCCCACAAAATCCATGAAAGGATTTCCAAAGGTGGAAAGGGTACATGTAATCGATGGTATAGACCTTTTTGGTACAACAAAGTATAAATCCTATAATACATCATGCTACATATTCTTTCATTTTGGGCTAGTACACATACCTTTGTAAGATGGAAATTGTCTTCCCAACACCAAAATGTCTTGCAACCTTGGAGGTTTGAGCCTCTGTAATAAGCTATAGTAATTCTCCTTTAGGGAAAAATATTTTCTCAAGCTTGTAGAGTAACCCATTCTGAAAATGATATTCAACCTTCTCATCATCTTCTTCTATATGAATTTTACCTGTAGTTACTTAAACACTTCCTTGAAGTTCTCAAATTTTGTGTATGCCTCTCTAAATGCATCATGGGTAAAAGGTTCCATGTGCATCAGAGTTTCAAAATATGTAATATTTGATGTGGGTGAACTTGAAAGCATTTCTTCAACATATTTTTGTTTCCCTTATTTTACTTCATGACTACATGAAATTACTGTAAAAACCCTATCCACTTGTAACGCCTTGTTTGTTATAGCTTACTCTATGCTTAGAAATATTGTAGTGGTTGTTGATCGATGGGAATGATGGTTTTCTTTACCATGAGATAATTCTTCCACTTCTGGAAATCTTGAACCAATTCATAAGGTTCCCGGTCATCAAAAGAGTAGTTGAGAACTGACCAATGAAATATTTCTAAATGATAGCATACATGCCTTCCTCCTTGAAACAAAACTACTCCCATGGCATACCGACTTGCATATATCTTCACCTTGAAATAATTTTTCAAGTTTTTTAATGCGAGAACCAATGCTTAGCTTATCATTCTTTTCTTCTCATCGAAATCCTTCTGCTAATCCCCCCC
>JZKD02S0783244.1:485994-503460 GCA_000966675.3 Picea glauca
AATATTACAACCCGCTATTATGGTGTGGAGTTGCAAAACTACCGCTGAAAAATGAATCTATGAACTTCTACAAGTACTTTGTTTCCCGAAAAAAAACTCCTAACTTTGAACATTTTTAGTAGCTATCCATTTGATTATGGCCTCCATATTCCTAGGATATACCTTGAACTCCCTCCACCAATCACATACCATAAATACACTAAATATTGTTGAGAAAACTTACATTTCTTGAGTGTATCTAGCAATTGGGGCTTCTTCAAAGTATCTAACACCTACATGAGATGTGAGATGTGATCCTCCTTGGTAGAAATATAAACCAGTATATCATCCAAATAGACTATAAATATTGAATCTATATACCATTGTAATACATGATTCATCAGTCTCATAAATGTAGTTGATCAATTACATAAACCAAATCGCATGACCAACCATTCATACAAACCTTGCCTTGTCTTGAAGGCAGTATTCCAAGTGTATTCTTCCTTGATGCATACTTGGTTGTATCTTGATTTGAGATCCAAATTGGTGAAATATTTTTTGTGTTGCAACTGATCTAATAGATCATTGATATTAGGCAGACAATATCAATTTTTTAGTGTAATCTTTTTCAATGCTATGTAGTTGGTACACATTTTCCAAGTCCCATCCTTCTTTTCTACAATTATGATAGGTGACCCAGAAGGTGTCATGCTTGGTCGAATCACACCCTCCTCTAAAAACTATTGCAACTATTTATTCACTTCATTTTCCTCCAAAATAGATTGTCTATATATCATAATACTCGACAATGGGGATTCTAGCAATAATTGTATTTCATGGTCCAATTCCCTCTTGGGTGGTGTGTCCTTTTAGGGTCCTGGAACACTACTCTATATACATGTAGAAACTCCTCCAAATGATGTTTCTATTCTTTATCACACCCGTCCAAGGATTCCTTTACTCTTATTGAATTATATTATGTATGATTTTCTCTTAAGAAAAGTAAAACATATTTCTTACTATAACTAATCAACTTCTTGGATTGGTTGGTACTTACTAGTGAGATATTTGAGTTGCCTTTATGCATGTTGATTATGTAGTACTTCCCATCCGTTATTTTTTTTATTGGTTATCTATTCGCATGAATATTTCATCCCCCATATACATGTAGTGGCTTCCAAATACCACTCCACATACATCGAGGGGTGTTACATCCAATTCTACTTGAACAATAAAATCAACACTTACACCAAATTTAATATTACACTATTTCAGTAGTTTTATTTGTGCATCCTTATTTACCCATCCTAATGGAAATGGGATAGGATGATTTTGAATATCCAATACAAGATTGCTGACCAAGTCTCCTTCTATGATATTATCCTGTAAACCAAAGTTGAACAAGGAATCTATCTTGGCTTCTTGACCTGGATCTTGATGTAGAATATTTTGGTCATCTCATTCTCTTCCTGGTGATTAAGGATACTCATATTAACCTCCTTATATGATAATTTCCATACATTATTATCATCCACATTGGAGCTACTTTCAACCTAATTGATCAAATCCATGGCTAGAAGATTCTTTTTCTTTGCATCATTATTTTGGTTCTTTGGGTTCAACTATGGATGTTGTTTCCAACAATTTTACTTAGTGTTTCCATCAATACTGAAATGGTTAAAATGGTTGCTAGGATATTTTCACTAATGTGCAAAATCTATCGTCTTTTTATCCTTCCCCCCTTTCCACTTATTCTTCTCCTCATTGGAATGTCCCTGGTGCTCTCTCTCCTTGGATCCACTTGGTTGCCCTTTATTGTGGCCTATGTTTTCAAAATATTGTACCTATACACATTCCTCATCCACTTTCCTTATCTTGAAAATAATCACTTGGTTTCATATATATCTATGTACACCCCACAAATACATGAGGAGTACATTTGGGTTCTTAGGAGAGATACCCAAAATGATGGCCATCTTTCTGAACTTGCTGGTGTATTCCTATACATTCTTCCCTTGATTATGCATGAAGTAGTTCCAATGAATCAATTGGTCCTATACATACCCAATATGGTATAATTGCGACCTTATGAGGGTTCTGAAGTCCTCCCACATAGTCACTAGATGATCATCGTCTGACTTAAGTGTTTCCATATGTATTTCCCTCCAGGTTAAGGCATGGCCCTCTAAATTCATTTTGGAAAATGATATTTTTTTTTCTTCATCTATATAATCGTGAAATTTGAAATAAACTTCCAGTTGTTGCAACCAATGATTCTATTTTAATGCATTGATCTCACCTTGGTATGGATTTATGTCCACTTTTTCTACCATCTTGAAAACAATTTGTGAAGGGTTTATGGTACTATAACTTGTCTCCTCTTTATCAAGTTATTTCTGAGAGTCCTTTTATAGATCTTTGTTATGCCTTGATTTCCCTCTGATCTGATCTCTAAGTTTGAGCCTCCAACTTCTTTGAACGCTTTGAGTATACTTTATAGAGACACCATGAGGAGGGGCACTATAATACCCTAGTTTTGTGTCCCTTGATTAATCATGTATTTTTTTTATTTGGTGAAAGGACTGAGTGCCTGAGTAATTGAAATGGAATGGAGTTCCTAGGAAATGTAATGGGTGAACATAATACATCGTTGACTGCGAGACAAACAAGGACAAGAGTTATAGGGGGCTATGATTAGATGACAGAGGGATGGGGGGAGGGTAAATTCCTTGTTTAATTATTGAGTTACCCATATTTGTGTTAGGGGGGATAATGAGGGGGGGATGTGAGCCTCTTGGGGAGACCACATTATGAGTTTGAATATTTAAACCCTATTCTAGATTGTCTTGGGGTTGGCCATTCATTTTTACTGAAATCCTTTGTAATTGTTTCTCTCTCAATTCACTCTTCTTTCTCATCCTTGGTTTGAGCATGGAAAATGGAAAATGAATTGTTGAAGTTAGTGCACCATTGTTGGCTAGATTGTAGAAATCACTAGTGTGTTCCAACAATGAATTGATTTATGAGTCCATGGATGCATTGGCATGTTGGTAAACTTTGTTCAAAGATGTGAATAGTGAGAGTTTCAACATTGAGATTTCCAGAATAGTAACACTAGACCCATGGAAAGAGGTGGATAGTCTGAGGGAATCTATGGCAGTGAGTAGGGGTTCATTTTATTTGGGTGGTGTAATATGAATGAAAGAGATCTGGTAAATTGGGTTTTTTGTGTCTTTGAGAAACCCATGGAGATATTTATTGCTAGCAATTTTGGGAATTTGAGTGTTGGTCTCTGATCCATCCTTATGAATTCATAGCTCTGGCTTAGGGGTGACCTGTTGTTAATATTTGGAATAGTAGTGTCTAATTTTGGGTGGAACATCTAACTTCTGAAGTGAGTTGGTGTAATCACATTTAAATATAAGTTCTTTTTCATGTGTTTCTCTTCTTTTTTATTCATTTTTGTTGTGTATTAAATACTATCTCTGCAATGTGTTTATGTTATGACTATTGTTGTTTATTGTTTTTCATGGCATGATTAATAATTATTTTACAATTTAGCATGGTTATTGATGACTACAAGTGTTTTTTTCATGCTTCTTTATTATTTTTAATTAGTATAATACCTCAGAATCAGTCCAAGAAATGTATTTTTAAAGTACTAGGACAATCAATATGTTTCAGTTCTATATAAGAGAAGCATAAAGAGAGAAATATTTTGGTTTGTTGATATCGGTCTATGAAAGAGTAGTATCAGAGTTGTAGGTTACAACACTAAGAATTCAAGGGAATATTGTAATATAGAGGTTGTTTGGATGAATTTTCCTTTTGGGGTGAAAAATATTTTTCTATTGACACCAATGAGATCAAACAAGTACACTTTTAAAGCCATTTTTTCCAAACATGTAGTAGTTTAATGGCTCTTGGAATGGGTAAGTTGCTACATGATTTAGCTAAGAAAAATGGGAATCAATTTGATGTTGCTATGTGACTTTCTTTTATTGCTATATATGATAAAGGTTTGATAATATAGGAAGAGTGTGACACATGTAACCATATGCCTTATCAAGATTCGATTGCATGGACTGAAATGATAACAAGAAGTTATTGAGTGAAATTAAATAATTGTTATGGAATAACGTCAGAGGGGATATTTTCATGGTTAAACATTGTCGTTCAACCCTACAATGTTCAAGTTAACCTCAACGGCACTGACATTCTAGAAATCTCTCTTTTTCACGATTTCATCATAAGAGTTGTCAATTATTCCTTATGGGAAGATGAGGCACCAAATTCATTGATATATCCCATGCATGGATCCCCCACCATTGATATACGATATGTATTTTTATTTATATTGCTTGCATCAAGGAAGGTTTTTGTAGCATGTTTATAGGAAACATGGGACCCTTTCTACTTGTGTGCAAAAAGAGAACTACGAAACCCTACAAATGTTTTTCATGGTGTACTTTTTGATTGACACATTACTTCCTAGTTCGTATGCCTAGTTATTGTTGAGTAATATACCATTCTCACCAACTCTAAACCCATGATAGGTCCTTCTCATTTCCATGTGTCATTGGAATATTTGAGCGATCTAACTCGATGCTTGGTGGACTGAACTAAAGTCAAATATAAGAGTCATCGACGAGGCTTGTGTCAGTGGCCTGATGGACCAAACTGAACCAAATAGGATTGGAAGAATTATATGGAGGCTTGTGTTAGTGGCTCGATGGCTTTGTGGACTCAACCAGACTAAAGGTGATTAGCATGAGTTATATGGAGGCCTGTACCTGTGGGCCAATGGACCAGACCAAACTAGAGGAATATAAAGGAAAGGAGAAGGGGAAGTAGTCCCCAATGATTGATTCCATGTAAATTCGATGTCATCCAATGATTCCATGCCAATGCCATTTCATCATCCACATCAATAGATAATGAATTTACTAAGAATTCTAAGTTTGGATTTTTTTTAAAAGACAAAGTTGCAAATTCCAGATTATTGTAGAATCTTACTAGAGAATCCCATTCCAAAACTTAAAGTTTCTTTATGTTCCAAATCATAAATGCTATCAATGTTGATATAAAACATTTCCCGGTTCTCGCCAAAATTTCTTCTACATGGTGAAAACATTGGCCTCTAAGATTTATTCTACCTGTGAAATAGGTGTAGAAAAGGGATGGAATTCTTGATTTCAGAGATCCATAACTTTCAACTCAAAAATTAAAAAAAGAATAGTCATTGGAAAGTTGATGTAGAAGAGATTGACCTAGAATTATTAAAATTTGGAAAATTATGACATGATTCTTCATGAATTGAGCAAAAAAGGACTTTTAACATTAATTGACATAATTTCTATAATAAGAATAATTCTTAGAAAATGGTTGCTTGCACAATTTGTAGATTTATAGGTACAATAAAATAAGTTCAAGCTAGGATTATCAATTAGATTCATAGAATATGGGGAGAGACCCTTTATCCATGACAGAGAAGCCAAAGGCCAACCTATCAATGTTGGTAATATATAAACATAATCTAAGGGGAATAGGAGTAGAGTGGAGCCAACAACATTGATATAGATTGTGAGAATCTTGAGAATGGAAGTGCGGACTAAAAAAAAACAATGAGAAGATGATGAAACAAAAGAACCAAATAAATTCTCAGATAATGCAAATCCTAATTCATTTGTAGAGGAATGGAAATAATGGATGAGACTCAATATAGGAGGAAGAATGCCCACAATATGAAAGAAGATATAACTACAAAAGACCTAGTCATTCAAGAAGTTATAGTAGAACTCATAGACATCACTCACCTCCTTACTTAGCTAGGATGTTTGATGCATATGAATATTCAAGGAACAGTCTAGAAGCATCTCTTATTAGGCATAAAAGAAGAATACATGAGTTGGAAAGCTTTCAAGGAGAGATGAGGAATATGAAACTACCATCCATTGATGATGAAAAATAAATGGAAGATGATGTTGAAGTTTGGTTGCTTTGAATCAAGAAGTATTTTCAGTTGCACAACTACTCATCTAATCTAAAATCCAAAATGCCACATATCATTTGCATGGAAAAGTTTTCATGTGGTGGGATCAGTTGAAGAAAGTTGAGAATATTAATGAGAGAAGGATCACTTGGAAGCAGTTCACGAATTATTTTCAGGGATTTCTTTCAAATAACTACTATGAAATGAAGATGCAATATTTCTTTGAACTCATATTGGGAATCATGATCATGGGAAAACATGAAAATAAGTTCCTGGGATTGTTGAAGTATGTGGGGTTTATCAAGGATGAAAAGGTGAAGATACAAAGGTATCTGTGTCAAGTGAAATATTTTTATAAATACAATATTCAATATGATGAGCCTAGAACTTTGATAGAGACCATTAGAAAGGCTAGATACCTATAAGATAAAGGAAAGGGAAGACAATATTTGTAGAATTATTGGGAGGATAAGAAGAAAGATAAATATGATCAAATAAGGAATGGATTCAAACCTCTTTTCAATAGAAACAATCCTAATAAAAATCAACAAGATCATTCTACTAATAATGAATCCAAGAAGGAAGACTCCTTTTGAAAAAGGGAAAAACCACCAACCAAATGTTGGGGATAAAATGAATATCACATGTACAAGGATTTCCCTCATAGAGAAGACAAAATGAATATCTTACACAACATCCAAGAGGATACAATAGTAGAATGCATGGGAAACATTATTCCAAGAATATATCGATCATTGGAAGATCAACAAGAAGAACACCAATCCCATATGTTTGAGGTGCAAAATATTAACATTAATCAACTTGTATATGTTTTAATTGATTTACGAAAAATACATAGTTACATGGATGTTGAAGTAGTGGACATATTTCATTTGAGGAAGAGTAATATTTAAAAATCAATTTATGTTCAGCTAGCCATTGAAACCAAAAGAAGGATCAATGAGATAGTCATAGGTTCTCCAAAATATTTGAATGGAGTAAATACAATTGTTGATTTGAATATCATACCATTAGGATCTTATGATATCTTGATTCGAATGGATTGGTTGGAAAAGAATCATGTTATCCTAGATTGACATGACAATAATTTTACATGCCTTGATGAAGAGGGAAAATAGAGCATTGTGAAAGGGATTCCGAGACCCATTTATATAAAGGATATTTCATCCTTACCATTGAACATATGTTTTAGGAAAGGTTTTCAATTGTATGCAACTCATGTGGAAGAACCAAAAAAGAAAAAAGGGCCAAGACTTGAGTTGGATATGTATTATATTCATTTTCAAGCATGCAAGGGGGAAAAATCCCCCCATGCGGGGTTTCGGGGGAAGTTCCCCTCGGAATTTTTTTTTGCCTTGGGTAACATGTCGCATTTTTTCATCATTTTTCGTGTTGCCTCTCTTTTTCGTGTCCATTATTTGGCAATTTTTTGGCACACGCTTTTTTTGTCAGTTTTCTATTTCTGGTTAAGGAATTAAGGTTGTTGACTAATCCAAGTCATTGGGTTAGGGTTTTGTATATCGTTGGCTCCTATATGTATATTGTATTGTAAACAATGTATCACTATGAATGAATATAGAATATGATGGTTTTCCCGGTTTGGGTTTTCATGGGAAAAGTATATGTGTAATGTTTGTATTTTCCATTGTATCTTTTATGTTATTTTACTGAATATATGTTTGCAGTCAATATTGTACAAGGTTAAAATCTACATTTGGTATTAGAGCCAAGTTGGCTTCAGGGGGACCCTTTGCGGTCAAGGGTTTGTCTTGGGACAATGACAAGCCTTGTTAAAGTGAGAGATCTATGGTATTGATTTTTCAGGTGAAAAGAAATGGAAAGCGATTCGAAAATGGAGATTGATAAGTTTAATGGGAAAATTTTTGAGTTGTGGAAGCTCAAGATGGAATATATGTTGGTGGACAAAGATCAGTGGATTATGGTAGATCTAGGTACTTCGCCTATAGGAACTTCAACAAATGAATGGAAAAATTTGGATTGGAAGGTGAAGAGCACAATCCGACTGTGTGTCTTAGATTCAATATTACTGAATGTGTCAGAGGAAGATACAACCAAGTATTTATGGGATCAATTGGGGAAGTTGTATCAGTCTAATTCCCTAGTAAATAAAATATTCCTGAGAAACAATCTAAATAATCTAAGGATGAGAGATGAAGACTCGATGGTAGAGCATTTGAACGCTTTCAATACTGTGGTAAGTCAATTAGTATCTATTGAAATTAAAATTTTAGATGAAGATAAGTGTATCAGTTTACTGTATTCTTTACCAAAATCGTGGGATAGTATGGTTGTGACCATAGGTAGTAATACAAATGCCTTAAAGTTTGATGAAGTTTTCTCATCATTGTTGTCGGAGGATATGATATGGAAGAATATGGAAGGACATAGCACATACACATTATTTGCAAGAGGACACTCCCAGGAAAGAAATAGATCTAAGTTATCAAGTGTGAGATCTAAGTCTAAGGGTAGATCTAAATATCCCAGAAATTTTGTAAAGGTATGTTGGAGATATGGAAAATAAGGGCACTATAAGAAGCAGTGTAGATCCAAAGTTGACAAAAAGAAGGGATCTGAAGAATCTCCTTCTACAGAAGAAGTGACCTCCAAGGAAGAAGGAGGGGATGTGTACTTGGATTCATGAAGCACACATGTAGATCATGAGGCATGGTTGATTGAATCAGGTGCATCCTTTCATATGACTCCTCATAGGGAGTGGTTCTGTGAATATGAAAGGTATGATGGAGGTAATTTTTTCTTAGCTGATGATTCGACAACCAAAATCACAGGATGAGGAAAATTCAAGTTGAGGCTCATAGGTGAAAGGATTAAAACACTTCATGGTGTTCTGCACATCCCAGGTTTGGACATAAATTTTGTTTTTGTAAGAAAAATGGATGATGCAGGGGTAAAATCAATATTTGAAAAGGAAACCGGTAGGATGGTTTGAGGAAAAATGATGTTGTTGAAATGAGTTCGGTTTGGAACTCTATATAAGATGCAAGGAAGCACTATTAGTGATGGGTGTAATAGTTCCATTGTTCTTGATATTGGAGTTGAAGAAGAAACAACCCCTACAGTCTCTGGAGAAAAGGTTATGTTATGGAATCAAAGACTAGGGAATATTGGAGAGAAGGGCCTTCGACTACTACATGGTAAAGGTTTGGTTGAAGATATGTCTAACTTCTCTCTGGATTTTGATTTATGTGAAAATTGTGTATATGGGATGCATAATCGGGTAAGATTCCCCTCTGTTGCAATGAGGGCAGAAGGAATTTTATAGCTAGTTCACAATGATGTTTTTGGACCTGTGTTGGTCCCATCATTGGGAAAATATATGTAGTATGTCTCATTTATAGATGAATTCTCGAGGAATACTTGGATATATTTCCTCGGGAAGAAATACAAAGTCTTTGGTAGGTTTAAAGAGTTTAAGGCTCTTGTTGAGAATCAAACAGAGAAAATAATAAAGGTGTTGAGGACAGATAATGGAGGAGAGTTTTGCGGGAATGAATTTGAAGAATTTTGTAAGAAGTGTGGTATATCAAGGAATAAGACTACTCCATATACACCTCAACAGAATGGAGTTGCATAAAGGATGAGCAAGACGTTGATGAAAAAAGAAAGGTGCATGCTCAATGGTGTCGGGTTAGGGAAAGAATTATGGGCAGAGGTAGTGGGTATTGCTGGTTACCTGGCCAACAGATCACCCTCATCAACGTTGGATGACAATAATCCACAAGATGCATAGACTGGTAAGAAACCTTCTCTCACACATATCAAGGTATTTGTATGTGATGCATATGTTCATGTTCTAAAGAAAAAAAGAGTAATCTAGATAAAAAGGTTGAAAAGTGTATCTTTATTGGATATAAAGATGGTCTCAAAGTTTATAAGCTTTGGAACCCAGAAACTAAGAAGGTAGTGTATAGTCGAGATGTGGTATTTAGAGAAATGAAGGATGTTGTTAAACAAAAATTCCTACCAAGTAAGGAAGAACCAAAGAAAATAGAGTTTGATTTAAAGGATGATGAATCAGACTCTACAAAAGAACAAGAATCAAAAGAAGAAGATCCTCATACTCCAGTATTGAGGAGAACGGTTCAAGAAAGAAGCCTACCGGAAATGTATACTCCATCTGATTTATGTTCAAATTTTTGTTTGTCTATTACTGATGATGATCCTAGAACTGTCAAGGAGGTAGTGGATTCAGAGGATGGAAATTTGTGGAAAAAGGACATGGACGAAGAAATCCTAGCCTTGGATAATAACGAGGCTTAGGATCTAGTGGATTTTTCGATTGGAACAAATCCCATTGGAAACTAATGGGTATTTAAAAAGAAGTTGAATGAAAAATGAAAAGTGGAGAAATATAAATCTCAGTTAGTAGCAATGGGTTATTCCCAAGTTGAGGGAATTGATTTTGGGGAGATTTTTTCTTTTGTTTCCAAGTTAAACTCTATAAGATTTTTGTTATTTGTTATTATTGCATTTGATTTTGAAGTAAAAAATATGGATGTAAAGATGACATTCCTACATGGGGATTTGGAAGAATAAATCTATATGAAGCAACTAGAGGGTTATGTTGTGAAGGGAAATAAGGAGCTGGTATGCAAGTTGAAAAAGTCCCTGTATGGTTTAAAACAATCACCATGGATGTTGTATAAAAAAATTGATACTTATATGTTAGGAATTGGCTTCACAAGAAGAAAACGAGATCATTATGTGTATTTTAAATTAATTGGTGATCATTTGATTTATTTGGTATTGTATGTGGACGACATGTTGTTGATAGAAAACAACAAGGTGATTATCGAGGATGTGAAAACTCAGTTGTCCTCTAAATTTGACATGAAGGATCTCAGTGCTTCAAATTTCATTTTGGGCATGGAAATTAAAAGAGATCAATAATAGAGGAAAATTTGGTTAAATCAGAGAAAATATGTCAACATAATATTGTAGATGTTTAATATGTAGGAATGTAAACCAGTTAAGGTTCCTATTCATGTTGGTGTAAAGTTATCTGTGGATCAGTGTCCCAAGACACATGAAGAGGAATATGACATGTCTAGTGTTCCATATGCAAGTGAATTTGGTTGTTTGATGTATGCAATGGTCTATACTAGACCATATATTGCACATGTAGTGGGATCTTTGAGCAGGTATATGTTAAAACCACAGAAGGAGCATTGGGCAATAGTAAAAAGGGTTTTCAAGTAATTGCGTGGCGCTGCTAGATATGGATTGTGATACCAAGGAAGACTAGGATTGGATAAAATTGTTGGATATACATGGCTTTGTGGATGCATACTAGGCTGGAAATATGAATCGTAGAAGATATACAAGTGGGTATGTTTTTAACTTGTTTGGAGGAGCAATAAGTTGTATGAGAAAAAGACAGGTTGTTGTGGCACTTTCAACTACATAAGTTGAATACATGGAAGCCACTCATGCAAGTAAGGAAGCATTATGGTTACAAATATCGTGTTCAGGTATTGCGTTGGTATAACAAGCTGTAAGGATAGATTGTGACAGTCAAAGTGCAATTTTTCTGGTGAAGAACCCGACTTATCATTCGAAGACAAAGGATATTGATATTCAATATCACTTTGTGAGACATATGGTTGAATAAAAGAAAATTTTGTTAATGAAGGTGGACACTTTGGAGAATGTTGCAGATTCATTAACAAAATCTGTGAGCACTGAGAAGTTCTCTTGGTGTAGAGAATCCATGGCCATTGCTGCCCTGGATTGTTGACTATGTAACCATATAACCCCATGTATGAAAATAAAACAATAAGTGGGAGAATCTTGGGTATGTGTTATATTCATTGTCGAGCACGCAGGGGGGTGCAGGGGAAGTGCCCTCGATATTTTTTTTCCTTGGGAAATGTGTCACATTTTTTCCTCATTTTTCATGTTGACTCGATTTTTGTGTCCATTGTTTCCACTTGGGTTTTTTGTCGATGTTTTTCTATTTTCGGTTAAGGAATTAGGGTTGTTGACTAATCCAAGTCATTGCATTAGGGTTTTGGATGTTGTTGGCTCCTATATGTGTATTATATTGTAAACAATGTATCACTATGAATGAATATAGAATATGATGGTTTTCCCAGTTTGGGTTTCCAGGGGGAAAATCTTTGTGTAATGTTTTTATTTTCCATTGTATCTTTTATGTTCTTTTACTGAAAATCTGTTTGCAGTAAATATTGTTCAAGGTTAAAATCTACATCTTGAATATTTTTCAGCATTGAAAGAGTTTGAAGATGTATTCCAAGAAATACTAGGAATTCCACCAAAAAGGGAGATATATTTCTCTATTTTTTTAGTACTAGGAGCTACCCCAGTCTCAAATACACCTTTTAGAATGAGTATGCCACAATTAAAATAATTACAAATGAAACTAGAATAATTGTTGAAGAAAGGGTACATACTCTCAAGTGTTTGACCTTGGGGAGCACCAATACTCTTTGTTAAAAATAAGGATGCAACATTGAGGCTATGTATTGAATTTAGACAATTGAATAAATCCCTTATGAAGAAAAAATACCCTATACCCTGAATTGATGACCTATTTGATCAGCTAAGAGGAGAAACTATATTTTCAAAAATAGATTTGAGATCAAGATACCACTAGGTAAGAATCAAGGAAGAAGACATCAGTAAGAAAACCTTTATAAGTAGGTATAGACATTAGGAATTTGTAGTGGTTCCATTTGGACTGAAAAATGCACTGATTGTCTTTATGTGTTTAATGAATGGCATATTCAAAAATTATTTGGATAGGTTTCTCATTGTGTTCTTCGAAGACATACTTATTTATTCTAAGCCCGAGGAAGAGTGTGAACATCAATTATGGTTGGTGTTGCAAGTTCTAAGGGAACATAAAATTTATTCCAAGCTTAGTAAGTGTTATTTTTACCAAAAGAAGATCCATTATTTGGGGCACATTATTTTAGAGGAAGGTGTGGCAATAAATCTATAGAATATTGATGCCATTATACAATGGCTAGCACAAAAGAATGTTTTAGAAGTCATATATTTCATGGGATTAGCAAGATATTACATGAGGTTTATAGAAGGATTCTCTAAGGTTACTCATCCCATCATATCTTTACAAAATAAGGGAACTAAATTTTAATGGATAACAAAGTGTGAAGAAAAAGTTAATTTGTTGAAGAAATTACTCACGAGTGCACCTATTTTGAATATTGTTGACCTAAATGAGAATTTTTTTGTATGTACAGACGCATTCAAGGAAGGAATTGGTGGATTCCTCAATCAAAATGGACATGTCATTGGTTATGAGTTCCAAAAGCTTAAAAAACATGAGATGAATTATTGCACAGAGGATTTGGATCTTACTTCCATTGTTCATGCATTGAATATGTGGAGGAATTATCTCATGGGAAATAAATTTTAATTAACAAAGGATCATAGTGGTCTTAAATATCTATTTGACAAACCAACTTTGAATGCCAAATAGACTAGATGATTGGAATTGTTAAGTGAGTATGACTTTGACATAAAGTATATAAAAGGAAAAGAAAATAAATTTGTTGATGCACCTAGTAGAAGGGTACATCCCATGCATGCTACAACCATTAGTATGCATCAAACACATTTAAAGAGGATTTTTATATGTTTTTACTATAGACTAGCATTACCTACAAGTAAAATGAATTATATAGTAGGAAATATACAACATAAAATTAAAGAGTATGAGATGAAGGAACTGTTGGCAATACTGAGAGGGGGAGGGGTAAATCAATATTACCTTTTTAAACAATTAGTAATTACTTTTATTTTATTAATCATGCAATAGATCAACACTGGAATTGTATTTAAAATCAATTATATAACTATAATTAACAAGAATTACAAAGTTTATAAATAATGATCTGTGATTGTGAAGGACACCAATCCTCTTTAGAGCACCAACTCTCGGAGACACAAATCCCATTATTTTCTAAGAACCTACTCAAGGAATATACAACTCCTTGCTTCTCCAAGAACCTACTTGAAAGGAGGCTCCAACCCCCTGTATTCTTCAAGCACCAACTTGTGAGGAATTGGCCCCCTGTTTTCTTCAAGCACCAATTTGAAAGAAAGATACAACTCCTTATTGTTTAGGCTTCAATTTGTAGAGGACTACACTCCTCCTTAGATCTTCCCTTCCACCCTCACTTCTTGAGTGTGTCTTCAAAATTCTTTCATGGAATCTGTTTTTGTTTTTGATCTTCTAATGTACACCAAAGAAACACTTTCTTTCCACCACAATTTTTGGTTTATATAGTATTTCAATAGGTATAAGATTGAACCATTGTGTCTTTTGACAATGAACCATTGCACCTCTTCATTTTATTTTAATAATAATGGTGTCATTTAATAGTTTGGTTTTACTTAAAATACTTGAATTACTTTGTAAGTTATTTATCCTTTCATGTGCAATCAATCATGTAGAAACAATGGAATGGTTTGGTGTCAATCTTGTCGAATTACTCTACAAACCGTTTAAACTATTATAGAAATTGAATTATGCAAAACCACTTTCTTCAGCCCATTTTTCCACATCAGCATGGGCTCAAAACCACAGGTTTATCCACTTAAGCGTTGTTCTTTTTGTTCTTTATCTTTCCTCCCTTATTCTTCTACATGGGACCGTATTCAAATGCACGAGGACTTATTTAATTTTAGGCCCTATGTGTTCCTTATTTAGCTTCTTCTCCTTATCATGCGACCTTATGTGCCAAATGGACCTTATGTGTCTTATACCACATGTCTCCCTCCTAGATCATGGTTCTAGGCTGCTTGATCTAACAACTCTGACTTAATCGTCGGGTGAGATCGGTGGTTCATATTTCATCTAGGAACTTTAAACATATCGACGGTTTAGATATAATCAACCATTGAGTGGATGGTTCTTATTCATTTTAATCATGGATTTTTACTTAGAATTATTTCATGTGATGGGTTTGCGGACTCTCAGACTTGCAGATTCAGATGTCTTCTCAAGTGTCATCAAAATGTAGCCCCAACTTTTGTTACCTCCATAATGAACCATGGATCTTGATCCAACGACCCTGACTTAATCACCTGGTGAGATGGATAGTCCATATTTCATCTAGGAATTTTAAATAGATCGACAGTTCAGATATAATCAACCATTGAGTGGATGGTTCTTATTCATTTTAAACATGGACTTTTACTTAGAATTATTTCATGTGACGGGTTCATGGACTCTCAGAATTGCACACTCACATCTCTTATATGGTGTTATCAAAATGCACCCCTAACTTCCGTAGCCTCCAAGATGAAACTATACTTAGAAAATTTCTTAAGTGATTTTTCTCGAGCTCACAGAATCACAGACTCATATATTTTTTATGTTCTCATCAAAATGCACCCTCAACTTCTGTTACCTCCATAATGAACCATACTCAGATTTGTTTTTAAGTGAAGTCATGAAGCTTATGCTATCCTTCCACTGCTTGATCTAACAATTGAGGATTATTTCTCCCAATATGACGGTTGGGACTTAATTTCTCCCAGCCTCTAGTTCCACCTCAATCTGTCGGTCCTGGATTGTCTAAAAAACTACATCAGCGAACATGATTCTTCCTCGACCGTTTTGTATTTACACTCAGATTCCAACTGAGCCTCGATCATTGATCTATGCCTTCAGTCAGCGATCAAGGGTTGTCATATCCCTTGACTGTAACATAGTTTCCTCATAGCTCTTACGGTGTTCTATAGTTGATCTGTTGGGAATTTGATCCCAATAGCACTTCCTTTGTAGCGCTCCTCCAATTCTAAGATTTTCCTTCAAAGTTTCAAAAGGTCTTAACGTTGCGCGCTCTAATTTTGTGCAACCTAGTATACTATCTCTCCTTAGATTTATGTTAGTATACTCCTCTATGCACTATCTATGATTGATTACTGTTCATGTTTGATTAATGTTTATGTTTGATTATTGTCTATGCTCGATTACTATCTATGTTGGATTAAATCGTACACTTAGGTCTCGCCTAAGATCAAGTCCTTGTTTCTTTTAAGTCATCTGATGGAAAAAGGGAATCATAACCCTGGAACCAAATTTTTTCTTGAGATATACTTTTTTAGTTGATACTTATTAGTCATAACTGGTAACCCTAGACAGATATGTCGGAGGGAACTTTCGGTTGATTCTTAACCCTAACTCCCCTGCTTTAGCATTGAGTTGAAGGACTTGAATCGATCTCTCTACCATCCTAACATCTCGACAATACATGAAAAATTGAATTGAGTTGAATGTGAAAATATCCGAGTGTTGTCGAGGATTTAGTAGCGTTCGATCCAGTTGATTGGGATTGGGATTTTAAAATGCACTTAAAAATTAACACCATGTATTTCATATTATTAAAAACTATTCCTCAGCCTGCAATACATGTCGTAATAGTGTCTACTAACTCACTAGGGATAGTATTACCTTTGTTAATTACAATCTTGACGTGACTTGGGTATAGAGTTGGTAGAAATGCCTCAATTGCTTTGAAGACGGAAGATCTGTTAGAAGGCTTTTAAAAATAAAAAACAATTTAGATATCATTCTTGTACTCGTCGTATTTATGACTTGATAAAGTCTTTAGCCAAGTGAAATGGTAGTAGTATACTTCTTTGGGAATCTAGTTTTAATTCTTCCCATTTCATTATAAAACCAAATATTATCTCAATAATCTTACGGGTTACAAAGAGAAGGGCCGACGCCTTAATATTTTTATATAAATAACTGTACTTACATAAATACACGTACATATATATGAATTATGATAATAATTATTGTAATGATTCTAATAAAAAAAGGGGCATATTAGAATTTGATTTACAAATATGAATCATAGGAAATGATTGATGTCAATAATTACTAATGATTTTATAACCAATGGTTATTTATAACAATAATCTATGTATGGATATTAGCAAGAAATAAAATCATATTGGAATTATGATTATATTAATAAATCATAATTAATGAATAATGTAGTTAATGATATAACGTTTCCTAATATTGTTTAATCATAATATTGCATACATTGATGACTCATAATAATTATTGACGATATGGACTTGTTAATGATTTCATAATAAATGATCTAGGAAGTGAAGTGGAATAATAATTTATGTTTATAAGTTATTGAAAGGTAAAATACTGGTGCATTCGACATAAGAACCCATGCTCCCATTGTGCAAATATAATTAATGTTAATAGATTTTTGGAAAGTAAATACTCTTGCGCTCTGGCATAATAAACGATGTGCAAGATAAGAAGTCCTAAGTAAGGTAGTTAGATAATAATAATAATAATAATAATAGTCTATTTTTAAGGTCACGACCAAGCCAGCACACCAAATTGGTGTATGAGACCCCCTTGTTTGTGGGACAAGGGACCCCCCTCCGCCCAGTGATTTGAC
>JZKD02S0783244.1:562286-580413 GCA_000966675.3 Picea glauca
CATCTCATTATTCCATAATTAAGCATGGGTTCTCTTACTCCACAAAGCGTCTTCCCATGAGGGCTTTCACCATAAGGGGACCACTTTGGAGTTCATCCATATTTACTTCTTATCAGCCATGAAAAAATAATAATGAGTCATATTTACATAAAAAACTATTGGGTCCATTACCCAAAACTTTGTGCTACAGGTCTTTCTTCAAGGGTTGACATCAATGACAACCAATCTTAATCAACAACAAAGATACAGGAGATCATGTGACTACCTTCCATCTTTGGTTCTCTTCTAACTCGTCGAAAGATGACTCCATAAAATTGTGATTGGTTCAACGTACTCTCATTGGGAGTGCCACAAAATGGTACATTGAGCTTGACTACTCAAGATACTCTTCGTTCGGTGAATTGGCCATGGCTTTCCTAAACCATTTCCAATTACCTGTGAGATACGACACTGGCACATAATTGCTAGCCAATTTTTTACAGACAAAAGCATACCATATCTCTGATCACATCCGATAATGGAGATGCTGAAAGAGTTTAATTAAGGTACCAGTCCCACCAACATTCCTTCTCGAGTGGTTCCTTAAATCTTTGGTCCCACAGTTGTCCAAAGACGTCGCGATGTCGGGAGTATTTTTCGAAGAAGACACCATCATGAGAGATCAACAACTTGAACTAATCTATTCTCAGTCTGGTTTATTATATGAGATCTTGCCAGATGCACCATGCTCAATACTTGATAAAACTAGACAGAGAGTTGGAACACATGTCGATGGTATTGTTGGTTCAGTACAAACAAAGCCCACTGAGAAACTAACGACTCAGTTGCAACAATTGTCTATACAACACACAACGACCAGTCAAACTATTGCTTTGGCTACTCCCCCTACCAAAATGTCGGATGTACACACAGTGCAATTGACTAATCCAAAGGCCACCTAGCAGCCTGAAGGAAATAAAAAACAACGAAAGAAGGGTAAGGGGGATAAGAAACCCACCGATAATGCTGGAGGGGAAATACTGAGAAAGTTGGGCGTGAAGGACCACCCGACCCACCTTTGTCCCCTTCTTGCAGAGGCCCAAAATTTTGGGACACAACAACAGCCTGTTGTGTTAACCAATCCATTCCAACATGGGCAAAATCTAACATAGGCCTCTACAAGCACAGAAGGGGGTAGCCAAGGACCCTCTCCACTGATGAACAACCCCGCAGCCACGAATGTATATATGGTGAGGAGTGATGCTTTTATATCGACTAGAGCACATGAATATAGTAAACCAAACACTTCTAAGAAGGGTAAAGAACATGAACTCCCATCTCTTCCTCTACAGATTGAGAAGACGTTGGGTGAAACAATGACACACATTCCCAAAGGTTCTTTCAAAAAAGATTCTCATAACCCAAATGCAAGGGCCACCTAGAACTACTCTGTGGTGGAAGATTTATCACAAACCCCTTTTGCGATATCCACTTTGGAGGTCCTCCAAAGCTGCCCTTCCCAGAGGGAAGCCTTGTTAACTGCTTTAGGATCTACCGAGACTTGTAATCCAGGTACAATCATGCTGGATACAAATGACTTAAAACCTTGTCTGCCTTACCATGTAGCGTTTCATATAGTAGTGGCTTATCCCACAAAAATTTTTACTCAGAATATCTTTCGCATGGTGGTTGATGAGGGATCCTTGACATGTGTAATGTTTTTGGCATGTTGGAAGGCCTTTGGCTAGCCTATTTTGTCTCTGTCACCTACTCTCCTCACCACTTTCAATGGTCATTCGTTTAGACCACATGGTATCCTTCCTTCTTTCCCTGTGTAGTTACGAGGGAAGATCGTGTGTGTCGAGGTGGAAGTAGTTGATGCACCCCTTGACCATAATCTCTTGTTAGGAAGGAGTTGGACGCATGCCATGCAAGATGTGGTTGCTACAATTTTCTGGGTCTTGTTGTTTCCACACGAGAACCGGATTGTGACCATCGATCAATTGTCTTTCTCTAGACCTGACCCTACATTGGGGCATCCATGGTCCCGATGATTGATAATCCTCAACTAGGTGTAGTCAACGTAGGGTTTGGTTTGTACCCATATTTGATGAGCACCTTCCATTACCCACCCCCTCAAGGAGATATCAAGTTTATATTCAATCACCATAAGGTTGAGATTTTTCAAGTTTCGTCATTCCGCACTACTTACTTTGACAATCCGTGGATACTTCCTTCCCCATCGACCATGATAGATGGGACAGGGCACCCGGGCATGTCCATGCCCTTGTCCGCAGCTGAAGTAGTGTACTCTTTAGTCTAGCAAGCTTCAGCTAACATTGATCCAACTCCTACACAAGATTTCGATCCACTTCTAGAGCCTATTTGGGCTCAGGTTTCTCTCACTGACACCGATTCGTTAGACTTGGTATTTCCCTCTGACGAAGCAATAATTGAAGCAATGACTAGTCTGAAAAAACCCTGGGAAGATCTTCATCACAGATCATACTTCCTCCCAGAGTTAAGCCGAATCAAAGTAGGAGAATTCACCATGACTATGACGAGAGATCGGCCTTGTCCTATTAATCTCTTATCTACCCACGAAGTTTATGCTGAGGGTGATATGGAAACCATCGCTAAAACCATACCAATCAATATCTACAGAAACCCAGGCATCGTGGAGAATGTTTTTGTCAGAGATGACTGCTCCCTCGGAGAGATTCAACTCTATATAGATCTTTTCAAAGAATTCCATGACATTTTTGCCTAGTCTTATGAGGAAATGCCAGGTATCGATCCAAAAATAGTCAAACATGAAATCACAACATATCCTGATGCCAAGCCTATTCCATAGAAGCTTCATCCAATTAATCCTAGGAAAGTAGCAGCCATTAAGGTTGAGGTTGAGAAATTGCTAAAAGTCGGGTTTATCTATCCTATTCATTTGACCCAATAGGTGTCAAATCCTATTCTGGTCAATAAAAAACAAGGCACGATTCACATATGTACCAACTTTCATGATTTGAACAAGGCTTGTCCCAAAGATAATTTTCCCACACCTTTCATCGACCAGATCATTGATGAATGTACTATTTGCTAGGCCTTTTCTTTCATGGATAGTTTTTCGGGATATAATCAAATACAAATCAAACCTGAAGACCAACACAAAATGACATTCATTTGTCCTTGGGGTACATTCGCGTATCGTAAGATGCCTTTTGGTCTTAAAAATGCTGGAGAAACCTTTTAGTGGGCCGTGTATTTTTCTTTCCATGAACTCAAGCATATAGTCAAGGCTTACTTAGATGATTTAGCATCTCGATCTTGCAAGAGAACGGATCATCCCACACACCTCTGACTTATCTTCAAATGTTTTCACTACTTTCAAATTCACTTGAATCCAAACAAGTGAAGCTTCTGCGTAATGTCAGGACATTTGTTAGGTTTCATAGTGTCAATAATGGGGATCATGGTCGATCTCTCAAGGTTGAGGCAATAATTTAGTTGCCCCCCCCACGCACAATTCTTCAACTTCAGAGTCTATAGGGAAAGGAAAATTTTCTAAGATGCTTTATTGCTAACTACACTGAGATCACCAAGGGATTTATGAGCCTCCTTAAAAATACATTCCTTTTTATTGGGACGATGCCACTCAATGCTCTTTTGCTGCATTGAAACATGCTCTCACAATTTCCCCTCTGCTCTGGCCACCTAACTATAACAAGGATTTCTTATTATATCTGGCCGCAGCAGAGTCAACCATTGGCATGGTCTTAGTTCAAGAAGATGACTTGTTCTCAGAATATGTCATCTATTACTTGAGCCGAGGCCTCGTAGGATCGGAACTCAATTATTCTCATATCGAAAAACTTATGTTGGTAGCAGTCCATGTTGTTCAATGGTTCCATCATTATGTTCTGTTTCATAAGACCAACATCATTGCTGTCATGAATCCATTTTAGTACATGTTGACATGATGGGTAATAGGTAGAAAAATCAGTAGATGGATAGTCATCCTCCAGGATTTTGACTTATATTTCATTTTAACGAAGTTGAAAAAGTCACTGATCTTTGCAGAAATTATTTCGGAACTTCCGGTTGAGTTAGGTGATATTGTGCTCGAAGAGTCGCCTATCAGAGAAGATATGTTTTTGATCACCTCTTTGAATCCCTGGTACAGAGATATACTTATCTATCTCTAGACTTTGAAGTGCCCCACCACTGCTTCTCGTGATGAGCATCGACGCATATGCCATCAGGTTAAGAATTATCTCATACTCGATGATACATTGTATCAAATAGGTGTAGACTGCATCCTATGCCGATGTCTTACTCACGAAGAAGCAGTTATCATGCTTAATAATTGCCATACCAAATATTGTGGCGGTCATTTATCTGGGTTGGAAACAACCCAAAAGATTCTACGAGCATGTTACTTCTGGCTGACACTTATCAAAGATTGTATCAAATCAGTCAAGAAGTGCCACCCATGCCAAATCTTCTCTCAGAAGATGAGGGCACATCCCGCTCCCATGTTTCCTGTCATCACAGTTGGTCCCTTCACCAAGTGGGGGATTTATTACATTACATGCAACCCTCCTTCAGCAAGGGGGCACCACTATATCATCATAGTTGTAGACTACTTCACAAAGTGGGTTGAAGCTATGCCAATGTTTAAAGATGATGGAGAGACTGCAAGTCTTTTTTTATTCAACCAGATAATAGCAAGGTTCGACGTCCCAAGGGAGATTGTCACTGACCATGGCAATCACTTTCAAAACCATATGATGACCGAGTTAATGTCAAATTTTGGGTTACGACAGGAACATTTATTTCCCTACTATCCCCAAGCAAATGGTCAGGTGGAAGCTGTAAACAAAACTCTTAAGACCATTCTACAACGAACGATCAACTTAGCCAAGTCAAATTGGCATTTGATGTTATACTCAACATTATGGGCTTACCGAATGTCTGTAAAGACTGCAACTGGTTTCTCACCTTTCCAACTCATTTATGGGCTGGAGGCAATCTTGCCCATCGAATGTTAGATCCTGTCTCTAAAGTTGGCAGTACAGTTATTGCCAGACACTTCTCCACTTGAAGAATAGTTAGTATACCTTGAGCAGCTCAATGAGTAGTGTTGTGATGCGGCCTTGGCCAAGGAGGCTCACAAACATAAGGTCAAGTGTCAGTATGATAGGTCCATTTTTCCTTGAATTTTCTCTGCAGGCGACCTTGTCCTGGTCTATGACCAAGATAAGGACCCCCTGGGGGCAGGAAAATTCAAACCCATGTGGTCCAGACCTTTCATCATAAAAGAGGTTTTAAAAAAGGGTTCTTATATTCTAGTTGATTTTGAAGGGAATGCTTTGGTGGAGCCTAGAAATGGGCTCTACCTCAAGAAGTATTACTCATAGGTAGGTCACTGTGGGTAACTTTTTGTAACATATGTATAGTCTTTGTACTATTACTTTTTAGTTTCTTTTAGTGTTATGGATGTGTAGTTGATGTTATCTTTCGTCACTGTGGAAAATGTCAAGTGATTCTGAGGTGTTCGTTGGGTATGCAAATGGTGCTAGTCGTCACACTCAGAGGCTTGCCTCCGCAGCTTGGGTAATATTTACACCTTGAGGCCAGTTATTATCTTTCGGAGATATATGCTTAGGTGACACCACAAATAATGTCGCCGAGTATAGTGCAGTTATTGAGTTGCTTTGTGACACTTTGTCATTGGGTATCTCTCATCTCTCGGTCTATCTCGACGCTCAACCGGTTGTGTCTTAGTTAAACAAAGTATACTGGGTTCATGATCCAACTTTACACTGACGATTCCTAAGGGTACGTCTCTTAGAACGAAACTTTGATTATATTACATATTTTCATTTTCCTAGGAGATTAAACCAAGTCACAGATACTCTAGATAATCAAATTTTAGATTGGCATCTTGCACACATATGAAAGAACATTCACATAAACATGTAAATACATTTTTTTTCACACATGATCCGTAAGACACAAAAGACAAAAAAACCATATATAATATCATAAAGTAACCAGAGTACATAGATGGATGAAAGCACCTCAAAAATATGACCAATAAAGAGTCATAGGGCTTATGCCCTCAAAAAATATATACAAGTAGTGCTCCTGGCACGTAAAATGTCTAGCTAAGGTCAGGGCCTGTGGGCCTTGTTATACTGATCCACAACATTGGCTAAACGTCGAAACAACCAGACCCATGTCCGTGGTGCCCCCACTACATGAGGCTACATAGATGGTGCCAGGTCCTCAATCTTTGCCATCAGGACTGTGTGAGTGGGTACAGTAAAGTTCTGCTCGACTCATCTCAATACCCTCTTAGCCTTCCCAGCTAGGAGATCTCTTGTTACTGCTAGTCCCCCTGCAGTGGAAAGTGCATCCCCTGGCTAAGGACGATGCCTATTCCTCGCATAGTCAGTGGGTCGCACTGGTCCCACATCTGCACACAACAAACACATATCCATCAAATACTCTGGTATAACAAAAAAAAAATGATATATATAACAAAAACAACATAAAAATTACATATGTTTAACAAAAAAAACTATGAAGGTGGAGACTTACCCATCTCCCCTCACTCCTCACTAGGAGGTACTAGTATCTTAAGGTCTCTCGAGAAATCAATCCCGACATAGGGGTAATCCTCTATAACTAGGATTTGTCGCGACAACCACGTGAAGAAGTCATCGTCGAAGGCCTCATTGGTCCTTCCCCCACCCTGTCATGACAATAATACTGCCCATCTACACATAGCAGGAAGAGAGGCATGATGTCCTCATACCATTACTCGAGGACTAAAACTCAGAAATCTCTCAAAAAAGAACAAGCAAAGAATGGTCCCAAACCCGAAGTTCCTCTATGTATGAAAATGACAATCTGTCAACTGCCTCTTCATACACTCAAGAAAAGTGGTTCTCCAATAAAAAAATTGTGCATTTAGGCACTGGACTGCATAGTTCATCTATGCACGAGATGCCTGATGTAGAGCCGCAGAACCAGTGATTCGCCCAATAAGAAATACTATCGCCTGTAGCGATAAGTCAGTGATCTTGCTTATGGGAACCTGCAAGCTCGAATGGTTTGTATCATCCGCACAATATAGACCTATCAATTCTTCTATGTTATGTGGCTCTGAAGGAAAAGTCCGGAAGTTGACTAGTTCCCCTCTCCCGAAGAGGCCAGTCAAAAAGTAAATGTCCTCGGTCATGGGCACCAGTGACAGCCCCTCTAACATGAATGCCTCTGCATTCAGATTCCAGTAGTCAACCAAGACATTCAGTAACCTAGGTTGTGCCCACATAAAAGGACATAGGAAACACTTGAGTAACCCACACTGCATTAAGGCAGCCACAGCATTGGGGTCTTCCCCGACCAACTCACTAACTTCTTCATGCTCTCTTTCTCTCCAGTGGACATACATCCTGTAAAACACCAAGGTTCAGGAGAGTTAACCCTTGATTTTTAATCCTTTTTCATTCAATATGGGGGAACACACAGTATGTAATAGTGATAGTCGCATGTACACACGTGCAGATTTTAGTCTGCCCGAATGTACATGCGGCCTATCCTGAGACAACACACGTGGACCTAGGGATGACCTTTTAAAGGTCGACGCCCCCCGAAAAAATGAAACCCAATGTAAAAATAAAGACTTAAAATGCAAGATAAGAGAGTTTGTACTTATTTGGTCCAGACAAAAGTTCATTTCATCCACTATAGCTCCCAGAATCACCGCTTTTGACAAAGGGGGTCTTTTGGCTCCAGAGTCAATTTCCAAATCAGCAATGGTGATAATGAGCTGGCAGCTTCTATTTATAGACTTTTTGGCCTCTTTTTGTCACTTTTTTGGCCTCCCTTATCATTTATTTAAACCAAAAACCATTTAGAGTGATTCAGGAGTTGCACGGGAGGGATATGATCAGGTATCGGGACAATTTTTTTTGAGTTTTGGATAATTTTCAACAGTCCGTGAATTGTTTTTTAGAGGATCAACTTGAACATATATGTTAGGTTTCTACCCTGACTTTTGTATCTCGTTGTATTTTTTCTTCGCCATAGGATTGATCCCATCAGGTTGTGACACAAAACCATCATAACTTCTTTAGAAGTCTCGCAACTTGGTGGTAGAGCTTACCAGAACATGGATGCCCTAGGTAGATCCTGGTTGCATTCTCGTATCCATGCTGCCTCTAATCACTGTAGGCTCAGTTGTCCTTGTAGTTTTTCCTGATTATGAGTTTGAGCCTCATTTGCATGCCTCTTCTTCTCTCTTGACCTCACCCTCATGACTCCCAAAAAATATAACGGGTCTTCTTTTATGCTCTTTTCAAACCCTCTAAACATGAAAAGATTGTCGAGTGATCTTGTGGCCTTTCACGCTCGTTAAAATGAAATTTGAAGTCACATCTTTCTGGCGGTAGTTTACCCCTTTTTCAGTCCGGATGGTCAACTGTATGAACAAAGGTATACTCTATGGAACTTTAGTTCTCTAGAAGAGTACTCTCAGGTATAATTTTATCCCTTTTTTGGGCCCGAGGGACTAAACTTACAAAAAAGAAACTCCCACGGAGTCCACAGTTAAGCTCTTTTATGTCTCCCTAAAATTGAAAAGATCGTCAAGTGACCTTATTCTCTCACACTCGTTAAACTATTCCAGAAGAACATTCCCAAATGAGTCCATAATTAATCTTTTTTCAGACTCCTTAAAAATGAAAAAATCGCCGAGTGATATTGTCCTTATCACACTCGTTAAAATGGTTTTGAATAGATGTCTTGTCGGTGCTAGTTTACCCCTTTTTCGAACCGACTAGACTATCTTCGAAAAAGGTACCCCAATGGAGTCTCCTTTTATGATTTTTCAGACTCTCTAAATATGAAAAACCACCAAGCTTACCTTCTTTGGGCTCATTAAAATTACATCAAAGGACGTTATCATTGTGTGTTTTGTCAACCGCGTTTTCATACCTTATACGCCAGCCTTGTAGCAGTTTTCTTCTGCATCTTAACACCCTTGGCCCCCAAAGGATTTTTCTCGAGTATCATTAGTCTGAACATCAGTCTTGTCCTTGCACCTTGAACTTGTATCTTTGTAACACTCGTTCCTCCATTGTAACGTAACATTCCTTTATTCTTTTTTCCAAAATTATTGAAAAAGACAAAAAAAAACAAATATACCCCAAAAAGAGGAAGGGAAAAGTATTTTCTTTATTGGAAACATAATGAGTCACCCTTGGATAAAGCACATCTGTTTGTTTGTTCATCTATATATGGGATGTAATACGACCTTAGGAATCTTTTCTCACTACATAGAGTTGTGTCCTCCTGCATTTGGTTATTCTTCCAAACATATGGAGAGTTTGCGTTGCCTCCTGCTTCGTAAACTTATGATTAATGCCATCCTGCCTAAGTCTCATCATTTGTCATGTTGTTTTTCAAGGGAAGTTTCTACAAAGCCTGAGTTGGCCCCTCTGCAATTTGTCTCTTTCCCTCATACCCAGCCATCCTGAATGTCCAATCAAGTCTTTGTTCGAAATCAATGAAGCCTTCAGTTTGATCATCAAGATTATCTAGTCCATGACCAACGAGCTGTCAAAGACCTCTGGGTAGTGAAGTCGTACACTCATATTACACTCCTACCTTGAGTTTTGAAGATTTTGAAGTTTTTTCTCAAGCTTTGAATATCTCATCTCCAACCATCAGGCTGTATCAGCTTCTAGAAGATGGATATTCTATATGTATATATTTTTTGATTTCGAGATGTAGCTCCACTGTGTATTGTTCGTGGCTACACTTTATATAGTTATTTGACATGGATCTATAGTGTATTTGATTGGTAGCCATGATTTTATTTTATCCCGAGCATGGGTATGCTCGCCTCGGTGAGACATTTGTTATTTTGCAGACGACGCCTCCCAGTTCCTGGTCCTTGGGCTCACTTGTTCAACACATCAGTAAATATTGGTAATGTATTTCGGCCATCAGATGGTCTTCTAACCTCACACATTAGGGGGCATTTGTTATAACCCTAATTTGCACCATACATGCTTACCTGGAATCAGGCCATCTCAGATCCCTTCTTTGCCAAAGCATTGTTGAACAACTCTTTAAAAAACCTCTTTTATAAGGGCCCACGCACCCTACTCCATTATTGCATGCATGTACACGCTATATGACTTCAAACAGTCTGTGTGGAACAACAAAATCATGAAAAAAGGAAAGTTGTCAACGAAACACACAACTTTGGGTGAGTTAACTAAAACTCCTGACCATGCATGGAAGAGGGTTCATCCAAATACCTAGCTTCTTCTAGCCTATAAAAAAAGGGTTAGGGGTCGCATTTGGAGGAGGAGAATAAGAGTAAAGAAACTCTACCCAATTGCACATTCCCATTGTCCCAACCATTTATCCATCCTTGTGCAAGAAGAGATACAAAGAAAAGAAGTTGGAGGACATTTGAAGAGGAGCCCAGGATCAGGTTCATGGAGTAGTGGCTGGTTTGGACATTGTAAGTTGATTCATTAAATTTAATAATAAAGAAGTGTTTTTCTCATCCCACTATATGAGTTATTCATTGTTCAGTAAATATGTGTTTGAATCTCTAACCCACTAGTCTGTAGGTAAAATGCATGTGTAGTTTGTTGCTTGTTTTGTATGTAGGTCACCCTTGGGAGGAGAGCTACTAACAAGCAATCAATCTTGAAGAAGGATCGACATCGAACATCCGTAACAAGGTATGTTGGTATAACCATGTATTTGCTGAAAATAAATGGGGATTAGGTCTGTGGATGAAGGTAGAAAGTATGATTCTTTTGGTCATATCTGCATGCATAATATAACCTTATTTGCTAGTCCATAGGGGGATTTCCCACCACAACACCTGGTGCACACCTACACACTGCGTGTGACTCTGCACTAATCCTCCTGATCTTATGTTGTTCCTGTTTTTCCATCGATGCACACTCTGATCTTTCCATCAATGACAAGCACACTCTGCACTCTACGTGCACCTCTGCACTATCTCTTCTGGTCTTCATGAGCTTTCTCTGTTGCGTGTCCCCAAAATACTTCTGGTGCCTACCTGGCACATTGTACCTATACTCAAGCCATCATCACTTTTGTACTTTTCATCAATGAAAAGCATATGTTGCCTGCAAAAAATGTCAACAAATGGTCAAAAAATGCTCAAAATTCAAATGATTCAATTCATCTCAAAAACACCATGATTGTTTAGATCTCGATGATACCTTTCCATTGGCGCAAATTTCACCTCAAACAACGTTCTTATGAAAACGTTATGAGCATTCAAAATTTAGGTCAAACATGTCAAAGTCAAAGTCAAAGGGATAAAAGGGTGATATGTGTCACCACTACAAGGGTGACACATATCACAACCGTACAGATGATGTGGTCACACCCCATGGTTCCATGTAGATTGATTTTACAATTACTGGGAAACTAAGTTGGCATCTGGTGGATGAATGGAAGGTTGACAAGTGGTATACAATTGGTTCAATCAAATGTTGACATGTCGAATTGGAAAGGAAATCAAAGGCTTTCATGTGGAAGCCTCCAATTGGCCTATAATGGCTAAATCATATTAAAATTTATGGAGTTGATGGTGGTTGAAATTGTGACCTCCATAGCCCTTGAATTAACAAATCCCTTCATACCAATGTGCCATGCAATAGTTCTTAATATATATGTGGAAATTTGTTGGAAATTTGGTTTTCATTAATGTCAACCTTGATAAATAGGTGAAATATCATTGATTAATTTCTTTGAGAAGCATTGTCAATATTGGACATATTGTTATGAAGGTGACTTGAATGTCAAGCATTGTCAATATTGAGCATACTAGTATGAAGGTTGGACATAATGTTATGAAGGTGACTTGAATGTCAATCATTTCCAATATTTGACATAATGTTATGAAGGTGACTTGAATGTCAAGCATTGCCAATATTGGACATAATTTTATGAATGTGACTTGAGTATCAGTAAAATGATAATGTTGACTAATATATTGTATGATCTTGATACAATCATCCTATATTGTAGAAGGTTGAGATTGTGTCATTGACATCCATGCACAAAAGAAGAAACTATGAATAAATTATTTAGATAAAAAGGGTAAATGGATAATCCAATACTGATCTATACAAGTCACAAATAAGAAGTCAATAAGACATGGTTCATTAAAAGTGATTTAGAAAATCTCAATTGAAGAAGAGTCTAGAGATGAGACAAAATGTCAATGGTGGATTTTTGGTATGGAAGCATTGACACCATCGAGTCACAAGTCGAGTTAATAAAAACAACAATAAGGGGGACTATTTGGAATTCAATCGACTGCAAGATGAGTTGAAGATAACTTGACCAACTACAAGATTGCAGATTGATGATAGATTTCAAGACGATTCGATCGATTGAAGGTCGAAGTCGAAGGAAAATTGAGTCAGGAAATACAAATCAGCCAAAGCAAGTCGAGATGACCAAATTCAAATTTCTCAATTCAGTTTTCTTCCAAGTTGAGTCGGTCCAAGAACGAAGCAAATTAAAGGTGGAATTCAAAGAAAACTTAAATACAAGGTAGGTCGAGGCTAAAGTAAGATGGGTCAAGTAGAATTGAAATACTCAAGTCAAAATTTCTCCTAGTTGAGTCGACCAAAAAGATTTTTGTCGGTCGAATGAGGAAGAAAATACGAAAAAGGGTGAGACCAAGTCAAATCTTTACTGACTTGAAACTAAGAGGGAACCAGTTTTAATATAACTAGCAAGTAAAATGTTTACAAGTTGATTTTAAATAATCACCAACAAAGGAGATATGTGGAGGTCGATTTAGACATTCAAGAAAAGGTAATATGGACTAAATTCGATATGGCATCCGACGATGAAAGGAAAATCTAGAAAATTTTCCTTCAAATAACCTCTTGTAACCGCCAACTTGCACATTTTCTAGGGAAATTTCCCATGCATCAACTAATTTGGCATGTTATGCAAAACCCCATGTCGTATAATTTTAAAATTAGTTTCCATCACTCCAAAATCTTCATACAAAAATTGTTGTCTAAATTGGTGTACGAAAATCAGTTAATAAAAGTTACCATTTGTGTTAATTAAATGAACGGGGTGCAATGTTTCATTCCAAAAGGAAACATTGTTTCAAAGTGGCACCCTTTGGAGGACTATATAATTAAAGGAATATGAAGGGAGGAGAGTGTCTTGGTGGATATATATATATATAATAGATTGAATGAAAGTTCATTTTATCTGGTTGATGCCTATTTACAAGCTAAGTCTTGTCATTCTTGGGTGTGTGTTATATTATTTTCATGTGTGTGTGGGTGCATCAGATTCAACAAATGCATCTGACGATCACAACTTTCTTCTGCATTTGTGTCATGTGCAATATATGTTTTCCTGGGGGGTCACAGGGGTGGCCAAGTCCCCCCCCTTGGTTACGCGCATCGTTCGGGACAGTGCCCCAAAATTCATTTTTGGGTGGCTTTTTCTATTTTAGAGGATTTTTCTATTATTAATGGTTTTCTAAATTAATCCCAGATTAAGGGATTAGGGTTTTGGTAGCTACAGAATACCTAAAAAATTGTATATATTGTATGGTGAATGGTGAAATTAATACAATGAAGAGTTGAAAGGTGCAGAACCAAGGAAGGTTGTTTTCTCCCGGTTAAGGGTTTCCAACATAAATCTATGTATACTATCTGTATGAGCCATTGATTATTTTTTGTTTTGATTAATAATCTGTGTGCATTGCTTTACTTCACAGGTTTAAAAATTACATGTGGTATTAGAGCTCATTTTTGGCTTTAGAGGGACACCTTTGTTGCTGAGGGTTTGGCTTGGTCTTGATAGATCAATTTTATCTTGGGTCTATGATAAAACTGGGTTTAGTGGGAGATTTTGCAGTGGTGATTCGAGTGTATAAAGACGAATTGAGAGATCTTCTAGAATCGAGATAGAGAAGTTCAATGGTAAAAACTTTGAGCTATGGAAGCTCAAGATGGAGGACCTTCTTGTAGACAAAGAACAATGGATCGTTGTGGATCCTGGTACACGGCCTACTAGAACACATTCGACTGGTACAAAACCTACTAGTACACAAACTACTAGTACACCACCTACTGGTATATCAAAGGAATATTGGGAGAAGTTGGACATAAGAGAAAGGAGTATTATTCGACTCTGCCTGGCAGATTCGGTGTTGTTGAATGTCTCGGGAGAACCTCTGACCAAGGAACTATGGGATATGTTAGGGAATTTGTATCAATCAAAGTCCCTGGTAAACAATTTGTTTCTTCGAAAGAAGTTGTATCATCTTAGGATGGAATATGGAGATTATGTGACAAAACATATAAATGTCTTTAATACTCTGGTAACTCAACTTGTATTTGTTAATATTATGATTGCAGAAGAAGATAAATGTATTACTTTGCTATGTTCTTTTCCAAACTCTTGGGATAATCTGGTTGTAGCAATTGGTAGTACCACTTAATCTACATTGAAGTATGAGGATGTAGTTTCATCCTTGCTATTTGAAGAGATGAGGCTGAAAAGCATGGATGGTCATAGCATAGATGCTTTATTTGTAATAGGTCGTACCCAAGAAAGGAATTGTGGTAAGTCTTCAAGGGGGAGATATAAATCTATAGGTAGATCTAAGTCTCCAGGAAAATCTTTGAGGAAATGTTGGAAGTGTGGTAAAACATGGTATTATAAGAAAGATTACAAGTCTAAGAAGGTTGATAAACCAAAGGGATCTGATAGTACCTCTTCCACAGAGGAGAAAACCTCCACTGAAGAAGGAGGTGATGTTTACTTGGAATCTACAGGTACACTTGTAGATCTTGATGTATTGTTGATTGACTTAGGTGCGTCATATCATACAAATCCTCACAGGGAGTGGTTCTATGAATATGAAAAATATGATGGTGGTGATGTATTCCTAGGAGATGACTCAACAAAAAAAATCATGGGACATGGAAGGGTTAAGTTGTTGCTAAGAGATGGAAGGATTAGAACTCTCCATGAGGTTCTACACATTCCAAAACTAGCCAGGAGCCTAATATCTGTAAGAAAGTTGGATGATGTAGGAGTGGATACTGTAATGCGAAAGGGCACTTGCAAGATGGTATGAGGGGAAATGGTGTTGATGAGGGGATTTTGGTGTGGAACTATGTACAAGTTGTTGGGAAGCACTTATACTAATGGGTGTAACAATTATGTTGTCCCTGAGCAGATAAATGAAGGAGAAAAGACCAATACTATCCCTTAAAGGAAGACCATGATGTGACATCAAAGACTAAGGCATATTAGAGAAAAGGGCCTTCAAACACTACACGGTAAAGGTATGGTTGAAGATATGTCTAATTGCACTCTGGATTTTGATTTATGTGAAAATTTCATATATGGTAAACAAAATCGAGTAAGATTCCCATCTGGTGCTACAAGAGAAAATGGGATCTTAGATTTGATACAAAGTGATGTGTTTCTACTTGTTCCCATTCCATCCCTAGGTAAATCTGTGTATTATGTTTCATTCATAGATGATTTCTCACGGAACACATGGATTTATTTTCTTAGAAAGAAATCTGAGGTATTTGATAAATTTAAAGAGTTTAAGGCTCTGGTAGAAAATCATAAAGAAAAGAAAATAAAGGCATTGAGGACAAATAATGATGCAGAATTCTGTGGAAATGAATTCAAAGAATTTTGTAAGAAGTGTGGTATAGCAAGGAAGAAGACTACTCGATACACACCTCAACAAAATGGAGTTGCAGAAAGGATGAACAAGACACTGATGGAAAAATCAAGGAGCATGCTTCGTGGTGCTGAGTTAGGACAATAATTATGGGTAGAGGCAGTGGGTACAACATGTTACCTGGTCAATCGATCACCCTCATTAGCGTTGGATGATAAAAATCCACATGAGGTATGGACTGGAAAGAAACTCTCTCTTGAACATATTAGAGTGTTTGGTTGTAATGCTTATGTACATGTTCTAAAGGAAAATAGGAGTAAGATGGATAATAAAGTTTAAAAGTGAATCTTTATTGGTTATAAAGATGGTGTGAAAGGATATAAGATTTGGAACCCATAAACCAAGAAGATTGTTTATAGTCGGGATGTTTTTTTTAGAGAGGTAAAAGATGTTTCCAAAAAGGAATTCCTACCAAGGAAAGAAGAACCTGAGAAAATAGAGCTTGATTTGAATGATGCAAAATATGAATCATTTAAAGAAGATGAAGAAAAAGAAGAAGCACCTCATACCCCACTATTGAGGAGATCAGTGAGAGAAAGAACGAAACCAGAAATGTATAGTCCACCTGATTTCCGTTCCAAATTTTCTTTATCTATTACTGATGATGATCCTAGAACTGTCAAGGAAGTAGTGAATTTAGAGGATAGTAAACTATGGAAGAAGGCCATGGTTGAAGAAATGGATGCCTTGGATAAGAATGAGGTATGTGATATAGTTGAGTTGCCAGCTTGAAGAAAATATGTTGGTAGAAACTGGTTTTTTAAGAAGAAGTTTAATGTAGAAGGAAAAGTGGTGAAATACAAAGCTCGGTTAGTATCAAAAGGTTATTCCAAGGTAGAGGGAATTGAATTTGGTGATATTTTTTCTCCTGTTGCCAAGTTAACATCTATTATATTTATTTTATCTATTGTTGTTTCTTTTGATCTTGAAGTGGAACAGATGGATGTGAAGACAACATTCCCACATGGGGATCTGGAAGAAGAAATCTACATGAACCAGACATAAGGTTTTGTAGTGAAGGGAAACAAAGAGATGGCTTGTAAGCTAAAGAATTCACTATATGGTCTGAAGAAATCACCTAGGACATGGTACCAAAAGTTTGACACATACATCCTTGGATTGGGATTTGTGATAAGTAGGGATGATTACTATTTATATTCCAGGCAGGTTGGAAACCACTTCATTTATGTGGTGTTGTATGTTGATGACATGTTGTTGGTAGGAAATAAACTGGATGTTATCAAAGAGGTGAAATCACAGATATCCTCCAAATTTGACATGAAGGATCTCGGTGCTTCTAACATCATTATGGGAATGGATATTAAAAGATATTGTGCAAACAGGAAACTCTTGTTGAATCAGAGAAAATATGTTGAGAAGATATTGCAGAGGTTTAATATGCATGGAAGTAAACCGGTCAAGGTTCCTATTCCTATAGGTGTAATGTTATCTGCAAATCAATGTCCCAAGACACAGGAAGAAGAAGAGGACATGTCCTATATTTCGTATGCCAGTACAGTTGGTAGTTTGATGTATGCAATGGTGTTTACTAGAATGTACATTGCACATGTAGTGGGAGTTTTGAGCATGTATATGTCAAACCTAGGGAAGGATCATTGGACAACAATAAAGAGGGTCTTCGGGTATCTTCGTGGCACTACCAGTTATGGATCGTGCTACCAAGGAAGATCAGGATTGGACAGAGTGGTGGACATACATGAATTTGTTGATGTAGACTGGGCTGGAGATCTGGATCAAAAAAGATATACAAGTGGGTATGTGTTTAACCTGTTTGGAGGATAAATCAGTTGGATGAATAAAATACAAACTGTAGTGGCACTCTCAACTGCAGAAGTTGAATACATGGTAGCCACTCATGCAAGCAAGGAAGCAGTATGGTTACAGAGGTTGTGTTCAGGTATTGGGTTGGTACAATAAGTAATGAGATTAGATTGTGACAGTTATAGTGTAATATTCCTAGAAAAGAACCTAGCTTATCATTCGAAGACAAAGCATATTGATGTTCAGTATCACTTTGTGAGAGACATGGTTGAAGAAAAGAAGGTGTTGCTAGAAAAGGTTGACCACTTTGAAGAATGTTGCAGATTCATTGACAAAGTCTGTGAGCACAGAGAAGTTCTCCTGGTGTAGAGTAACAATGGGCATTGTTTCCTTGGATTGTTGACTATGTAATCATGTGAACCCTCATATGCAATGAAAACAACAAGTGGGAGAATGTTGGGTATGTGTTATATTCTTTGCATGTGTGTGTGTGGGCGCATCATATTCAACAACTGCATCTGATGATCCCAAATTTCTTCACTCTTTGTG
>JZKD02S0783244.1:580418-604313 GCA_000966675.3 Picea glauca
TGGGAAATTTCTTGGGGGGGGGGGTCCCAAAGGGGGCTAGGTTTTCTCCCCTGGTTACGCGCAACATTCAATTTTGGGGCAGCGTCCAAGAACTTTTTTTGGGGTGGTTTTTTCTATTTTTAGTGGCTTTCTGAATTAATCCCAGATTAAGGAATTAGGGTTTTTATAGCTACAGAATACCTAAAACATTGTATATATGGTATGGTGAATGGTGAAATTAATAAAATGAAGATTTGAAAGGTGTGACACTAAGGAAGGATGGTTTTCTCCTGGTTAAGGGTTTCCAACGTAAATCTATGTGTACTATGTGTATGAGCCATTGATTAATTTATGTTTTTCTTAAGAATTTGTATGCATTCATTTACTTCACAGGTTTAAAACTTCAATTCATGAGGATTGGATTCCTCATATCTCAGTTGGATCTGAGATCAACAACATGGGTCTTTCTATGAGGGTTGTATTCCTCATTTCTTAATTGGAAATGAGGACTACAAGTTGGGTCTTGTATCAAAGAGTTGGATCTCTCATATTAAGTTGAAGTTGAAGATATTAAAATGATTGATTTTATATGTATTCATTAAATTTCAATAAATAAAAGAATGATATTTTATCTACTTTATGTAGTTTGTGTTATACATGTTTATGAATAATTAATTGAACTGCATATATCTTATTCAGTTAATTTAGTTAATCTATGAAAGTGTGAAACGTATCCAAAAGTTTCAAACACTGATTCACCCCCCCCTCTAAGTGTTAGTGTGTGTTTCAACAATTGGCATCAAAGCAAGTTCCTTCATCATAGTTTAAACACTCAAAAGTAGATTATGAAGAAATAGTTGAACAAATGGCTCACTCCACAAATGAAGCTCATTTATTTGATGGAACATACTACTCTTCATGTTAATGGAGGGAAATAATGAAAATATATCTGAAGTCGAGAGGATATGTATTTTGGGACTCAGTAGTAAGTATGCCTCGGTACTTAACTACCTCAACGAACAAATCCAAAACTGCAAAAGAAGAAAAGAGAAACAATTCAATGGAATTAAAATCAATCCAAAATGGACTGTTAGACTAAATCAAAGAAAAGATGGGACACTACACCTCTGCTAAAGTATTATGAATCCAACTAGAAATTTCTTATCAGAGTAATGTACAAAACAAAAAAAAAGAATACAATACCATCAAGGAATTGATTCAATCCCCAATCATCGATAACTAAGACAAATCAAAAAAGGAATTGATGCAATCATCGGTCATCAATAAAGAAGACAACTCAAAAAAGGAATTGATGCAATCCTCAGTCATCAAAGAAGAAGACAACTCAAACAAGCAATTGATGCCATCCCTAGTCATCAATGAAGAAGACAACTCCATCAAGGAATTGATGCATACCTCGGTAATCATTGAAGAAAACATATTGAATCTTAAGATTGATGTTATAGCTCCATTAGAAGAGATTCGTATGGAACCAGGAAATGGTATATATATTGAAGTTCCTATGGAGTCTCTTGATAATCTCAAATAAACAACTATGTGCACTCTAGAAGAGTTGGAGAAACTTCAAAAGAAAGATATGTTGCTACTACAATAGTAAGATCAATTTAACAACCATGAATAGAAAGAAAAAAATATTCATCTAGAAGACAAAGAAGAAGAGATCAATAGATTAAAGACTTAAGTTGTTGATCTAACAAAATAAATGAACAAATTGAAGGAATATGACAAACTCAATAAATGCACAGAAGAATTAGAAGAAACAAAATAAATGGTAAATAGTCTAAAGACTCAACTTGAAGAAGCTAAGGAAACTGAAGAAACCCTAAAGTTCCATTTGACTAAAAAGGAAGAATTGTGCCACATGCTAGAATTGGAAGTCATGAAACTCAAAAGGATTCAGCTAGAAAAAAGGAAGAAATCAAAACATTGAAGACTGGAGTTGTTGATCTAACAAAATAAATAAAAGAGTTGAAGACATATGACAAAACCAATAGATCCACATAAGTCTTGGATGAAATAGAAGAACTAGTCATCAATCTAAATACTCAACTTGAAGAAGATAAATAAATAGAAGAAGACTTGAAGATCTAGTTGACTAAAAAGGAAGATACATGCCACATGTTGGAATTGAAAGTTATCAACCTCAAAAAGAAGAATGTAAATACAAAAACAACTGTCAAATTCCAGAACAACTCATCCATCCTAGATAAGGTCTGGAAGAGTCAAATACCAAATGATGAAAAAATTGGTCTTGGGTACAATAAGAAAGAAGAAGGTGGAAAGTGGAACATCATTCACAAACATGAGAAAGTATTATCCTCCTCAAAAGGAAAAAGTACAATCACAAAAAAAACACAAACCATGAAATTTGTTAAAGGAGGAAGCTATAAAAGTAAAAAAAAATAAACATATCAAAAGGATGACTTCTCATGTCACAACATAATCGAGTATGGAAGCACCTTCAATGGTTATTTATTTTCTTGTAAAAACTTTGGTCACAAAGAATTGGAATGTAAGATTCCTAAAAAGAAAAATTCAGGAAGGTCCAACAACTTAATGAGATGTTGTATGTAATGACCCCATCGTTACGACAACAAGCGAAGCGGTTTTTTTTTTGTTTTCATTTTTTTTTCAGGAGTTAAGAGGCAAGAAGGAGATGACGACAACAATTTAATCACACCACTAACGAAAAATGCTAGAGGAAGAAGACAAGGGATGACGCAAGCCAATACACGACATTGTCCCCAACCCAACTAATCATCCAGTCTAAACCAGTCAATGAATACAATCTATTTTAACATGGGTTCCATTCTAAATAGGGCACATCAAAGCTACAATTAGTCAATAATGCACCCTCTAATTTAACATTAATACAATCAATCTTGCAAGTCTAAGTAAGCAATATTTAAACTATAATTATAAATACCATCTAACCTCCATTATAATCAATTTAGAAAGTCTAAAATTGATAGTCTAGTCTTCACTAACCAACCTAATTTTAATCATTAATACAACCTAATTGGGAAATTCTACATTAATCGAAAATCTCCATCGAACTATCCATTAACTTGAATAACAAAATTAACAAGATTAATGTAGGATGCTACTATTATAACACCTATGAACAATTTAATCTCAACTTGTAGTCTAGCTATACTGACCGAACCAATAATGCTAGTTGTCTATTATCATTGAGAAGGAAACTGCTAACTACTAACATCGATGTCGTAATATAAGAAGGCAATTAACATAGCGGTTACCTAACGATTAAATTAACAATGACAAGGCCATTTACATGATTGTTATCATAACAAGTAATAAATAAATAACAAGGTGATTAACATGTTGATTAACATAACAATTAATATAACAGTAAAAAGGCAATTACATGACTGTTAACATAATTGTTAATATCTCAATAACAAGGTGATTTCATACTATTTAACCATTTAACTCGTTGTGGCAATTAATAAAAAAGAAGGAATCTGCTGATGACTAATTCACGATAGCAAATAACATGGAAATTAATAAGTAAATAATATATGTTTTATCATTGCAATTAAGATGGTAATTAATAGTAAAACCCAGGCAACATTTAAGGAAAAATGGTGTCCAATCCAGCAACCACATTCAACCATTTAAAGAGGAAAAATGTGGTCACACCAACAAGAACCACAATCCCAGTTAATGGTGAATCATTGTGCCATACCTCAGCAAGCACAGGCTACCAATTAATGGAAAATCATGGGTATTTAACAACAACTCAGTCCATCGTTTGAAATCAAAAACGTGGGAATTTAAAATGACAATCTCAGTCTCATTTGGAAGAAAAAACATGGGCATTGAAAATGACAATCTCTGTCTCATTTGAAAGCAAAAACATGGGCATTTTAAATGAAAAACTCAGTCTCATTTGAAAGCAAAAATGTGGGCATTTTAAAAGGCAAACTCAGTCTCATTTGAAAGAAAAAACGTGGGCATTTTAAACAACAAACTCAGACTCATTTGAAAGCAAAAATGTGGGCATTTTAAACAACGAACTCAAACTCATTTGAAAGAAAAAACGTGGGCATTTTAAATGGCAAACTCAGTCTCATTTGAAAGAAAAAACGTGGGAATTTTAAATAGCAAACTTAGACTCATTTGAAAGCAAAAACATGGGCATTTAGAATAGAAAACTCAGTCTCATTTGAAAGAAAAAATGTGGGCATTTAAAACATTAAACTCAGTCTCATTTGAAAGCAAAAACGTGGGCATTTAGAACAACAAACTCAATCTCATTTGAAAGCAAAAGCATGGGCATTTAAAATGGTGATCTCTGGCAACATTTAAAAGAAAAAACATTTTTCCATTTCCAGGATACCAATACCAAATGCAAACATGAATCGATTCATTTTTCCCTTGCCTGAATACCAATACAAAATGAAGACATGAATCAATTCGTTTTTCCATTGCCATAATACAAATACAAAATGTAAACATGAATCAATTCATTTTTACATTGCCAAAATACCAATACAAAATGCAGACATGAATCAATTCATTTTTCCATTGCCAGAATACAAATACAAAATGTAGACATGAATCAATTTGTTTTTCCATTGCCAGAATACCAATACAAAATGAAGACATGAATCAATTCATTTTTCCATTTCCAGAATACAAATACAAATGCAGACATGAATCAATTTGTTTTTCCATTGCCAGAATACCAATACAAATTGCAGACAACAATAAGAGAACCGAAAGGATCCAATCATCCAAGGAAAATAATGGAGGTAGACAGCTAATAGGTTCATCCTTTTCTCATCATCCTCGCACCGAAAGGTAGGGCATTGAGATCCATAGGTATATTAATGTTGAAGCAATGACCATAGATTAGGCTCCTGGTCGACTGCTCAGGTGAGGACTGATGAGCTAGGGATGATAGGAAAAACCACCACAATGGTCACAATCAAACACCACAAGGAGGTCAAGACATGCGGGGAAACAAAGGCCATGGGAGTCAATCAATCATCGAGCTAGGCTATGAAAGAAATTCATTCATCAATATAGATAATCAATTTACTTACTCCATTAAACATGCATATCCAAGCATAAATCCTACAACAATCTACCATACAAAAATGAAGAGAGCATATCGTTTCCTGATTGCCTGCTCTGAGTGATGTTCCGCGAGCTCCGTGCAACTCCCTCTTGCTGACTGGTGAGGCTTCACCATTACCTCCCAGCCAATTCTAGGGGTACTCTTCTTACCCCTTATCCCCTCAATCCAAAAAGGGGCCACACACACTATCTAGAGATTCAGCTAGCTCCCATCTCACCTAGCAAGGCCGAGCTACCACTCCTCACCGAGATGGGTATCCCAACTCCCACAAGATAAGTCAGTCAAGTAGATATTTATGTAGCGTAATGTTACACAAACAGAAGAGATCCTTCATCCTTCTCCTCCCTTCATTATATAGAGTTTCGAAGTCCCTTAATTTCCTAAAATCTCATTTAAATAAGTTTTTAAAAATTAAATCCTAAAAATTCCTCCCCGTACAAGTGTCACCCATCCCCTTCATTCCTCCACAAATTAATTTCTTTAATTAATTAAATTCCCTTATTTCCCTCACCCACCTAGAGTAACTCCCAGAATCGCTCATAGGTGTCCCCAAATTCTCTTATAGGTTTTAATGACTTTCCCCATTATCAATTTGCTAGTTCAGTTTTAAATTAGAAAGTTCTTAATTGTAGATACCTTACTAAGTTTGACTTTCTACTTTTTCCCTTGGTTTTTCCTTTTCTTTGTATGTTTCCGTCTTTTCTTAGTTTCCTAAATATTTTAGATTTCCCTCTTTCCCCTTTTCATTTAGGACTCAAATTGGCAAGTGTAGAAATTAACCCCCTTTTTCCTTTTTCCCTTTTTAGTTAATAATTTTAAACTATCATAAATAATAAAACAATTATTTCCCCCCCTTTTTTTAAAATTTTACCCTAACGGATTTTTATGAATCATTTAAATTGCTTACCCCCTTATTATTACAAGATTTAATGAAGAGTATAATTATTATTTATATTGTTTTTTTATTTTTATTTTCTTTTTTAAATAGATAGATAAAATTATACCACTAGCATAATTTAGACTTAGACCTTAAATTTTCGTACTGGGCAACATTTTACTAGGGAATTAGTTTTTTAAAAATTCTTAACACGTTATTTGTCCTAGGCCATCTAGGTTCATTCATTTATCATCAACAACACGATGTGCCCTTCAGGATGCACTAGGTGCTCCAAGGGTGCCACTCGCCCTAATTTGTTTCCCTTGCTCGACGTTCCCTTCAGGACGCACTACGTGCTCTAGGGTTGCCACTCGCCCCTTTCCATTTTTCTTGTGTGGCGTGCCCTTCAGGATGCACCACGTGCTCCAAGGGTGACACTTGCCTCTTGAATGACTTGGTAGACATAAAAAACGCCTGGCGTCAATACTCCACCAGGTGAACTTGTGGGAGACTAAGGGCCTCTAAGGAATAAGGCCCCTTAGAATCATCTTGAGTGGCTGTCCTAGTCCGCCCTCACAGCATCGTGGGTCCTCTCGAACTAGGTAAATGCTAACCTATAGTTCGAGCCACTGTGGGAGTTCTAGTAGGCTGTGGCAGGGCTGTTGTCCACACCTCTCCCTTAACATCTATGGTAGTCGTGCATGACCCTTTTACCCCACATGTGAGTTTGGTCGGCAAGCTATCGTCAGCCTGCATCATCAATGAATCATGTCAGAATATATCCATATCATATCATCTAATTAGATGCAATAATATCAAATTAAAACAATCAAACCCCAATGGTACACTCCCCAACTCGATCCAGAGTCCAAGGGGTTCCATCGATGCCTCTGCATCCTCGAGGTCCAAAATCCTACACACTCAGTAAAACTGAGTCAATAGCACCTGTCTATGTCAATGAAGTAAAACAACATGTCATCAACCCATAATGCCTCATAATCAAAATCAAATGTTTTAATAGAATAATAATTTGGATCACTTGCGAGCAAGTGTCCTCAAAGAATAAGTTCGTTCAGTGCGCCAGAGGGGGATGTTACATTGTATATGAAATTATGTTGGGAACAAAGAAAAGTTTTGTCATACCATGAGATGCTAAAAATGTGATAAGTTTGGGCACAAATCCAAAGACTACAGGAAATCAATAAGACAACTCATGAATAGTAATCCATACAAGTCATAAGGGAAATCTATTGAACTTTGGAAGAAGAGAAGAAATGATAATCCTCCGATCTAGATTATTTTCGGCACGAAATGAGACCAGAGATATAATAAAGAAATGCATAGAGATATTGCATATATTCAATAATATAACATAAATATATCAGATATGCAACCATAAACATAGATATACAGTAATACACAATTTCTATTAATGAAATAAATGTACAGAGATTGTAAAATACAGAGTGAAAGACTCGATAGAATGGTGGAAGCTTATCTCTGAGAAGAGATGTGACGGCTACTTGAATTCCCAAGAAGATGATTACAATGAGGGTATGAAGGCATTTTTACAATAAAAAGGAATGCTAAAATTCCTAAACATCCAAAAACCTAACCCTAAGAGATGAAGCGCCAAAAGTCATGTGGGCCTCATTTAGGTAAGTTAGTACATCAACTTCCCAGGGTCGTAACGTTTGCATACGATATCCGTTTTAGGTGTATGATAGCTATTTGGAAAGGTATAATTGAGGATATTCATTTTGGGGGATGAATTATGCTTTCAAATATCATTGAGAACCTTAATCTCAAAAAACCTTCATTTGGGCCCTCAAAATGGCCCCGAAAGTTAAAAACTGCTAAAAATAGTAAATTGCCAAATTTGCCAGAAAATTGTTTTGAGCCAGTCCAAAAAGGTGGGTGGCCACCATAATCCACCTAGATCAATCCTCCCTCCTTAGGAAGAAATGGAATCCATTACATTGAGTTCCCTGGGGAGAGGGAAAAGCGTTTGTTGAATCTGCATCTTGGTGAGCTGCTTGCCTTGCTGGAGATGTTGTGCTTCTCAGTTTGTGGAAGTATGTCATGAACCTTTTGAGGCTAAGGCTGTTCAACAAGTTGGGCTACATGAGAGGATAGTGCGCATAAGGAATATTGTCACTTTTCTGCAACCTTGTCGACCTGCTTCTACTGGATAGAAGGTGCTTGGGGTGAAGATGTAGTGGTTGCAGTGTCCTTTTGTTCCCCTTTTGAATAGATTGTGAAGACGATGAATTTTGTAGTATGAGATACTACCTTTTGACACTTTTTAGGTGGAACAGTAATCAGAACTACCTCTGGTATTCTGTAGAGATGACCCCCCAGAGAAACAATGACACTACGGGGTCGAGACTCATAAACAACATGGAACTTCCACATATATGGTTGGCCCAAGAGAACATCACAGACATCTAGTGGGGAAATATCACATAATACCTCATCCTTGAAGGGTTGGATGCCATATGACAATCGACATTTCTGGCTAACACAAAGATCTCGTCCTTGGCGAAGCCACCCAATGTTGTATGGTTGTGGGTGTGGTGTTGTTGACAATCCCAATTGTTTGACGAACTCTGCTGAGATGAGGTTCTTCTGGCGTCTGCTATCAAAAATAAAACGTAGTGGGGTCCCCTTCCCCAACATCTGTGAATGAAAAAGGCACTCCCCCTCTTCAGGATCTGTTGGTTCTTCTGGTTGAATTACTGCGGTCATGACAATAGTAGTGGGGTCTGCGTCAATGATATGTTCATTACCAATATTTTCAGAATCAGATTCAGAATCAGAGTCAACTCCTTGTCTTTGATCTTGACCACCAATGACTTTTTTGAGTGAGATTCATCAGTGTTGTTCTAGGGGCTTTTGTGGAAATCACACCATTTTCTGGTGTAATTCTTTGTCTTCCCATGACCCTTCTTTTCATGTGGCTTGGACTGGTTTTTAGGGGACTGTTTGTTAGGGATGTCTTTGTCATACTTTGGTTGTTGCAGATTTGCAGAACCAAAATCCCATTTTTTCTGGTGCTTAAATTTCTGCTCAATTTTAACGGCATATTGATAGGCTGCACCGAGTGATGAGATGTCTAGAAAATTCATTTCAGTTTGGATGCATCTTTGTAGAGCCCCACGGTATTTTAGAAACAAATGTCATTCGAAGTATTTGATACCTAACTTGGTGCAAAAGGGATGGAAGGTATTGGTGAAATTTGGAACTACTTGGCCCCTCTCTTGTCGCAGTGTGGTCCATCTCATGTACTGGTCCTCATAGTTGCCAATAGGGTAATATTATTCCTTTACCACATCCACAAAAAAATCCCAAGTGGGATCGGCCCCATATATTTCAGACTCCTCTGTGGAACTCTACTCACAATAAGTTTCCCACCAATTTTTGACATGGGGGAGAGATTTAAGGAGTGCGAAGGTGATCTTTTCTTTGTTGGAAAATTTGTGAACAGAGAAATAACCTTCTAGCAGATTTAACCATTTGTCTAGGGATTCTGCATCTATCTATCCTTCAAATATAGGAATATAAAAATTAACTTGTACCTTGAAAGGTGAGGTGCCTCCAAAGTGGCTTCTTTATGAATATGCGTCTATTGCTATCGACAGGCATTGAAGGATGTGGGAAAATTTCTTAATCATTTCGTCCCTCTGTCGCATGAGAGCTTGCTCAAGCAACAAACTGATAGGATTGTTTTCTCTGTCATTTTTCTTTTCTTCCGTCATTGACGGTTTCTTAGGTGTGTAAGAATGATTGTCCTCAAGAGAGACAAGTTCGAGACCCAACTTGCTATACTCAGACCTCATCGGGGACATGCACTGAAAAAAATGACGAAGAACAACCTGCTCTAATACCACTGATCCGGATTATTTTCGGTACGAAATGAGATCGGAGAGATAATAAAGAAATGCATAGAGATATCATAGATATTCAATAATATAATAGAAATATATCATATATGCAACCATAAACACATATATACAGTAATACATGATTTCTATTAATGAAATAAATGTACAAAGACTGTAAAATACAGAGTGAAAGACTTGATAGAATGGTGGCAGCTTATCTCTGAGAAGAGATGTGATGGCTACTCGCATTCACAAGAAGATGATTACAATGAGTATCTGAAGGCCTTTTTACAATAAAAATGAATTCCAAAAGTCCTAGACATCCAAAAATCTAACCCTAGGAGATGAAGCGCCAAAAATCATGTGGGCCCTGTTTGGGTAAGTTAGTACATCAACTTCCCGAGGTCATAACTTTCACATACGATCTTCGTTTTAGGCGTATGATAGCTCGTTGCAATGGTATCATCGAGGAGATTCATTTTGGGGGATCAATAATTCACTTGTCTATCATTTATAACCTCAATATATAAAAACCTTCTTTTGGGCCCTCAAAATGGCCTCAGAAGTTAAAAACTGCTAAAAATAGTAAATTGCCAAATTTGCCAGAAAACTGTTTTGAGCCAGTCCGAAAAGGTGGGTGGCCACTGATATCCACCTGGATCATCCTCAAAGGACAAATGTAGAAAATTAATGTTCATAAAATAGATTTCCTTATGGAAATATATGGAGAATAAAATCTGAAGCAGAAAGAAAGAAATATGATGAAGTTCTTACACCTAAAAATGAAGAAATTGATAACAATAAATTGATGGATGAAACTCCTAATAAGGAATGTGAAATTCAAATATTTTCATATGAAGAGAAATAAACTCAAGGAATAAAAATTTCTAAAGAAGAAGATGAAGAATATTATGGTTCACAAAAAACTGGTGAGGATGATGAACTCTCAAAAGAAAATCAGTCTATAGAATAGTGTGATGAATAAAACAAATAATATCTAAAGAATAAAGAAACAAAAGGAGTTCAAAATATATAAAGATAGAGTATGAACATATAAAAGTTATTAATGATACGAAAGAATAGTAAGTATCTCTTGGAATCAAAGAACTAAAAAATATCAAGAAGAAGAAGAAATAGATCAAGAAGATCAGTAAACTTCACACCCTTGTCCGTTATGACAAAGGAGAAGACAATAAAACCCTATTTGAACACAAAAATACCAAGAGATTGAGATAACAATTGGCACATTCACAAGGGGAGAAAATCAGTAAAAGATTTCTTTCCTTTGTCATTGATGTCAAAAGAGGAGAGATAAACAATAAAACCAAAGTCCAAAATAAATGGGACAAAGACAGGGGGAACATCACCCCAGGGGGAGAATCATCTCAAGGGGAGAAGAGAAATATTCTATTGTCAATTTTGTCAAAGGGGGAATGATAAAGAGTATGATTTTTTTACTATGTTTTCCATCAATAATAAAGGAGGATATTGTTGTCAATTTGGTTTTCATTGATTTCAACCTTGACAAATGGGTGAAGTATCATTGATTAATTGGTTTGAGAAGCATTGCCAATATTGGACATATTTCTATGAAGTTGAATTGAATGTCAAGCATCGTCAATACTGGGCATAATGTTATGAAGGTTGGATATAATGTTATGACGGTGACATGAATGCCAAGCATTTTCAATATTGGACATAATGTTACGAAGGTGACTTGACTGTCAAGCATTTTCAATATTGGAAATAATGTTATGAATATGAATTGAATATCATTAGAAGGATAGTATTGACTAATATATTGTATGAGCTCAATACACTCATCCTATATTGTGTAAGGTTGAGATTGTGTCATTAACATTCATGCACAAAAGAAGAAACTATGAATAAATTGTCTAGATAAAAAGGGTAAATGGACAACCCAATATGGATCCATACAAATAACAAATAAATAAGTTAATAAGACATGGTTCATTAAAAGTGATTCAAAAAATCTCAATTGAAGAAGAGTCGAGAGATGAGACAGAATGTCAATGGTGGATGTTTGGTGAGGAAGCATTGACACCATCGAGTCACAAGTTGTCTGGATTCAAACAACAATAAGGTTGACTATCTATAAGTCGATCGACTGCAAGACGAGTCGAAGAAAATTCAACTGACTACAAGCCTACAGATTGAAAAAAGTTGGTGAAGACAAGTTGATCGATTTCAAGACGAGGTTAAGACAAGTCAACCAACTGAAGGTTGAAGTTGAAAGAAAATTGAGTCGGGAAATACAAGTCAGCTAAAGAAAGTAGAGATGACCAAAGTCGAATTTCTCAAGTCGATTTTCTTCCAAGTCAAGTTGGTCCAAGAAAAAAGTAACCTAAAGTTTGAAGTCGAAGAAAACTTAAACACAAGTTGGGTCGAGGTTGATGTAAGATGGTTTGACTAGAATTGAAATACTAAAGTCAAAATTTATCCTAGTTGAGTCGACCAAAAAGATGTTTGTCGGTCGAATGAGGAAGAAAAAATGAAAAAGCGTGAGACCAAGTCAAGTATTTAGTGACTAGCAACTAAGAGGGAACCGATTTTAATATAACTATAAAGTAAAATTTTTACAAGTTGATTTTAATTAATCAAAAACAAAGGAGATATGTGGAGTTCTATTTATACATTCATGAAAAGTTAATATGTACTATAGTCGATCTTGGATCTGACGAGGAAAGAAAAATATGGGCAAGTTTCCTTCAAAGAACTTCTTGTATCGACCACCTCACATATTTTCTAGGGAAATTTATCTCATGTCGGCTAATTGGGAATATTTTGCAAAAAACACATGTTGTAGGATTTTAAAATCAATTTTCATCACTCCAGAATATTCATACAAAAATAATTGTCTAAATCGATGTACGAAAATAAATTTATAAAAGTTACCATTTGTGTTAATTAAATGAAGGGGTGTAATGCTTCATTCCAAAAGGAAACATTGTTTCAAAGAGGAACCCTTTGGAGGACTATATAAGTAAATGAATATGAAGGGAATATAATTTCTTGGTGGATATATATATATATATATATATATATATATATAATGGATTGAATGAAAGTTCATTCTATCAGGTTGGTGTTTGTTTATAAACTGATTCTTTTCATGAGGATTGGATTCCTAACATATCAGTTGGATTTGAGATCAACAAGTTAGGTCTTGTTATGAGGGTTGGATTCCTCATTTCTTAGTTGGATCTGAGAACTAGAAGCTGGCTATTGTATCAAAGAGTTGGATCTCTCATATTCAGTTGAAGTTGAAGATATTAAACTGATTGATTGTATATGTATTCATTCAAGTTAAATAAATAAAAGAATGATATTTTACCTATTTCATACAATTTTTGTTATACATTTTTATGAATAATTAATTGAACTACATATATCTTATTCAATTAATTTAGTAAATCTATGAATGTGTGAAAAGTAACCAAAATTTCCATACACTGATTCACCCCTCCCTCTAAGTGTTAGTGTGTGTTTCAACATAAGGAATATATATAAGTTAATAAAAAGTCTCATTTGGGTGGCCAAAGGGATGAGGGCCTAAGCCCTCTACCCTTATCTCTCGGTCTTGTTACATACCGTATGACCCACAATTGTTAACAAAAGGGGCTTAATGGAAAACTGCGATGGACATAACCACATATTATATGGTTATAAAAGGATATAATAACTTACCAAAGTTCGCCTGGAGGTTTTGTTAACCATATATCTATATATATATATATATATATATATATATATACTAACAAAATCTGATATATGCGGTGGCTGGTGGGGCTCAAAACCTGGACTTACGACATTTATAACTATGTCTTAACCAATTTGGCTATATGTGTGGATTTGGTTAGAAATCCAACAAAAATATATTTAATGACCTCCATAAATTTCAAGATTTGGTTAGGGTCCCATGCCTATTTAAAGGTGCACGACCCAAGGAAGAGTACACATAATTAATGCATAGAATTTCCTCGTAATGTGTTCCGAAGGTACAATACATATGAGGTAACACAATAAAGTGTGCCAAGGGGTACCTTGACTGAATTTAGAGTATTTTATATCATTTTTACATGATTTTTCATGAGGAATTTAATGGTTCACTTTGTTTCTACATTTGAGCAGCATGTAAAATTTTCATTGTAAAATGCAAGCATTTGAGCATTAATAAAATAAGTCTTTATTGGAAATGGACCTAGAGAGGTAGCCCAAATTGGGTGAAATTTGTTTTTCCAAACTTGTGTATTTGATTATATTATTGTTGTTCATTTCAAGTTCAATTATTTTAAATTCATTTATAATTAGAGTGGATTTGCTTAGATAATTTCTTCACATGTAATTTGCAAAACCATAAAGCGATCATTTTATTTTGAAAATCAAGCATATGTTTATGTGTATTTAAAACTATCAACATCTAAGGATTTTTCGGATCAAGTTGGTATCAGAGAAGGTTTGACAAGTATTTTGTAGGTGGATGATTACAAGAGAGAAAATCAAACTTTGTAAAGGAAAACTTGCAAGTTATAAGTCTGAAATTGGAAAGAGATTTCAACAACATAAGATGGCTTCTTAAAAAGGAGAAGAAGAATATCAACCCATGAGCCATGAGGAGATTAGAGATATGATTCAATCACTAAAAGAAACAATATATGAGTTAGAATGGAGAATTCAAAAGCATATAAGTTGAGAATATTTAGTAAAAGGGGAAGGAGTAGATGAAGGTGATGGACCTTCCAATCCCCCTTCTCCTTCCTCGTCATCATCATTAGTTTCTTCTGGAGCAAGTAAACATTATTTTCATCGAAATAAGTCCTATAAGAAGTCTGAGAATACTTTTTATTTATTAAAATTATATTTCAAGTTTAAATTCATGACCTATGATAGAGAATTGAATTTCGAGAAATTGCACAATTGGATGAAGAAAATATAGGTATATTACAGGGTTCAAACAATTATGGATGAGGCTGCAAAGATACAGTTTGTTGCTCTTCAAATAAGTGGAATTTCCTTAATATGGTGGGAGAGTAAGATGAAAGTTGATATGGTTCAAAAGGGTAAAGTAATCTCTTCTTGCGATATGTTTACTAAGGATATAAGGAAAAAATTCTATCCACTAGCACATACACAAATGACAATGATTGAGTGACATCATCTAATATAGGGTAAAGGCCAGAATATTCATGCATATATATAGGAATTCAAAACGAAGGAATTATCCCTAGGAATTACATTGTATACTCATGAAACTCTTCTAAAGTACATTGGTGGCATGCACTCGTATCTTCATCACACTATTATAATGTTTAGTCCTACTAACATTGATAAGGTGTCAATACAAGCTACACATCTAGAGGATAATAAGGGTAAGCATGTGAGAGAATATAGGAATCCATTCAAGTTCAAGAAGAAACCAAAAGGTAAATGGAAGAGTAAGAAATCAACCATAGTGAAGCAAGATAATGAAAGACCTACATGTTCCCACTATAAGAGAAAGAGACATGAGGAATCATAGTGTTGGAAGCTGCATCCAGAATTACAACCAACGAAATTCAAGGATAAAGGGAAGTAAAATATTGTTGCATCAACTCATCAGGATCTAGTATCAGATTCTAGAGATGAATCCAATATCATGTCCATAGGAAGAAGAGATATATCCGATATCAATTTAAATTCTTCAGTTCAATCATCCAAGAAATAAAGTGATATTGATCAAAAGAAAAGGAGTTAGCTTTTTCATGTCAGAGTTATAGTCAAGCATACAAAGGTAGATACTTTATTTGACAGTGGATCTCAAGTTAATCTAATATCTGAAGAAATTGTTAAGAAGTTGGTATTAAAGATGACACTTCAAAAGAATCCATATCCATTAGGTTGGGTGTGTCATGATGCTAAGTTGCAAGTGACAAAACAGTGTAAGATTAGGTTTGCAATTACAAATAAGTTCTTTGATGAGGTTGAGTTTGATGGTGTGCCTCTTGACATTTGTGGCATTGCCTTGGCTAGTTCATATATATTGGATAGGAAGGTTTTTTTCTATCAAGAAGAAAATAAATATTACCTTCTCAAGGATGGGATTGAATATAATATCTGATATCATCACATCAAAACTAATGTTTCTTTAGTGAGAATAGGAAAAATGAACAGACTCGTGACTATAAGTAAATAATTTGTTCTCATGATAGTGAAATATAATATATATATATATATATATATATATATATATATATATATATATATATATATATATATATATATATATATATATATATATATATATTCTTTAGCAAGTTGTGATCCAAATCATAAACATTAATTGATCAACGTCATATATAATTATGATGAGTTTTTTCAGTAACCTATAGGGTTTCATCCTAAAAGAGATGTTGAACATGAAATATATTTGTAGCAAGATGCTCATCTTCCAAACATTGAAATGTAAAGGTCATCAGTAATCGAGAATGAAGAAATCAAGAAGCAACTTCAAGAGATGCTCGACAAAAGAATCATCAGACCAATCTTCTCTCCATGTAGTTCTCCTATTGTATTAGTTTTGAAGAAAGATGGCACATGGAGGATGTGTATTGATTTTCGATCCCTAAACAATATTATGGTAAAGAACCATTTTCCTCTTCCTAGAAAAGATGATCTATTAGATCAGTTAAAGGATGTTGTTTAATTCACTAAGTTGGACTTGAGAAGTAGTTACCATTAGATCATAATTGCAGAAGGTGACATATGGAAAATTTCTTTCAAGACCAAGAAGGGATTATTCGAATGGTTGGTTATGCCATTTAGGTTATGTAACGCACCAAAAACCTTTATGAGGGTGATGATTGATCTATTCAAACCCTATATAGATTATTTTTTTATTGTCTATTTGGATGACATATTGATATTTAGTCGAAGATGGGAATATCATATAAAGCATGTTAGGACAATCTTTAAACTCTTGAAGAAAGATAAGTTGTATATTGAATTATCTAAGTGTGAATTTGACAAAAAATATCTGGTATATTTGGGTTACATTGTGGGAATGGTCAGTCAAAAATAGATCCCACAAAAGCATAAGTCATTGTTAAATTCCCCAAGCCAACTACTGCCACCAAATTTAGAAGCTCCTTAGGAGAAGAACAACATTGGAGGAAATTCATTACTAATTTCTCATACATAGCAGAACCTCTACATCCATTAATGAGTGTTAAGAAAGTATTTCAATGTGGAGGAAAGAAATATAAATCCTTCGATACATTAAAGGAAAATATAAGCACCACACCAGTTCTAGCATTGCCAGATATACAAAAACCATTTGAGATTCAAACCAATGAAAGAGGATATGCATGGCGCAGTCTTGATGCATCAAGGTAAACCTATATGTTATCATTCTAATAATTTCACTCAAGTTGTGATTAACTATCCAACATATGATAAGGAATTGTATTAGTTGGTACAAAAGTGTAAACAAATGGAATCCTTACTTAATTGGAAAGGAGAGAATCATTTATACATATCATAAACCATTGCATTTTTTGTATTTAGATACCAAGCTATAACAGTCACGCCACTTTAGGTGGATGGGTTTTCTACAACATTTTCATCTATTAATAAAGTATAATAAGGGAATTCATAATAAGGTTGCAGATATGTTATCAAGATCAATAATTAATGCATCCACAATACTTAGGTATAATCCTTTAGAACATGAAATTTATGCAAAACAATATGCTAGGGATGACAATTTTAAAGAAGTATATGATGCATTAACTCACAAAATTCAACGGTCAGACTATTATATGCATGACATTTTATTATATCATATTGGAAAATTATGTATTCCAAGAGATGAAAGGGTCAATGCAATTAGAGAAGTTCATGCATCTCTCATCTCTGGTCATTTTGGGGTTGGTAAGATAGTTGCAAAATTACAGAGGTATTTTTATTGGCCTTGGATGAAGGAGATGATTTCCAAGTATATAAAAGGTGTGTCATGTGTGCCATAACTAAACCTAGCAATAGAAAGCTAGGTTTATTTACACCATTTCTGGTACCTTCACATCCATGGAAAAGTATCTCCATGGACTTTGTAGGGGCTTTGTCGATGTCTAGGAAATGTCATGATTATCTATATGTCATGGAAAAATTCAACAAAATGTGTATTCTAATGCCATGGAGTAAACAGGTCACAATTGAACATAGAACACAAATATTATTTGCTAATGTATGGGTTAATTTTGGACTTCCTACATCATTTATATCAAATCGAGACTCTCTCTTTTTCGGAAATTTTTGGTCTCATTTATGGGAGCTAACGGACACTAAGTTGAAGAATATCACGTATTTTCATCCACAGAGAGATGGATAGATAGAGGTGGTAAATAGAATATTGGTAAATTTACTTCAAGGATACTGCAACAAGCATCCTAAATTATGGGATGAACAGTTTCCTTATATCCAGCATGCCCATAATCATGACATGCATTCATATACTCACAAAAATCCTTTTGAAGTATGTTTGGGGTACTTGCCTAAATCACCTATGGATTTTTTTTTGGACAAGCAGGTAAATAATATGGACATGATGATACTTATAAAAATAAAAGATTCATTCAAAAGATTCAACAGGTACATCAAGAAGTATAGGAACAATTGGAGAAAATCCAAGACAAGTATAAGGAAAGGCATGAAAAACATCAGATTGATCATAAGTTCGAAGTCAATGATCAAGTATGGCTACATATCAACAAATATAGAATGAAAGGTGAAAGTAAAAAGATAATTCCAATCCGATATGGTCCATTCAAGATCTTAGAGAAGAGTGGTACTAACGCCTTTTGTTTATATATACCAGCCTACATGAAAATGTATTCAGTGGAAAATATTGATAATTTAAACCTTTATGAGTCTCCTATGATAATGGATGAAGATGAAAGCATTCAGGTTCCGGTAGTTTATGAATTTTCTCTAGAATATTTGGACGAGCTATAGGAAGTTGTCATTCTTGAAAGAAGGATCAAAACTTCACAGTGAGGTGATGTGGAATATATTCGAGTTGGTCTTAAAGGGGTAAAACTAAGTAAATCCAAATGGATGGACATCAGAAAAGAGATAGAAATCTACTCTCACTTAGTTGTTGGATAAACGTTTTTTGTTCTATAATTCTTCCAATGGGGAGGAATGATCGAGGAGGATCCATGAATGCTCACAGAGGTCAAGAATGATTTGGAACATATACAAAGGTCCAGAAGGGTTCATAAATGATCAAAATTAAAATTATTCAATTCATCTAGAAAATTCTATCATTGCATAGAGGTCGTCAATATATTTCCAATAGTGAAAATGTTTCCTCAAACGAAGTCCATAGGAAAAAGTTATGACTACTCAAAGTTCACGTTAAAGTCAGTCAAAGAGGTAAAAGGGTGACACGTGTCACCACTGGAAGAATGAAACATGTAACAACCATAAAAATGATGTGGAAACAACCCAAGGTGCCACATAGATTTATTATATAATGATTGGGAAACTGAGTTGGCATTTGGTGGACGAATGGCAGGTTGACAAGTGGTAGACAATTGGTTCAATCAAATGTGGAGATGTGGCATTCGAGAGCCAATGAGAGGTTTTCACTTGGAAGCCTCCCATTGGTATATAATGGCTAATGGATATTAAAAGTTATGTATTTGTAGGGGGGGAAAATCGTTACCTACATAACCCAAGACTTAATAAATCCCTCCATACCAATGTGTCATGCAATATTTATTAATATATATGTGGAAAGCATTATATATAAGTTAATACAAAGTCCCATTTGGGTGGCCAAAGGGCCAAGGTCCTAAGCCCTCAACCCTTGGATCTTTGTCTTGTTATATACCATATGACACACACTTGCTAATGAGGGCCTCAATAGAAAATGTCAATGGATATAACCACATATTATGTGGTTATAAAAAGATATAATAACTTACCAAATTTTGCGTGGAGGTTTTGTGTAACACCCTGTTTCCCCCAGATTGTAAATATAATTGAACTGGCCAAGGACTATGGAAAAACTCATAAGTATGAATGTGTGATGTAAATGGACCTGCAGAAAGAGGTCAATGAATGTAAATGATAGTTTGAATTTATTGCAGAACTGCTGAGAGGGGATGTGCGGAAAAGAGACCACGATGGTGGTGGAGGGCACCTTGAAAAAGGGATGTTAACTTCCGCCAAGAATTTAATACCGTATTTGGACTCCACTGGCCCGGAGAACCAAAATCGGCTCGCTAGCCTTGAAATAAATGCCTTGCGGGCTGGTAGGTGGATGGCTTGATGAGGGATGGGGACGTGAACTGCCTATCTGTAGATCCATCATGACTGACCAGCGCAAGGGTAATCGTGCCACACACAACCTCGTGAGAGGATAAGGCATATGGCTGAAATGATTGATGGAGGAGAGGGGGGGCAGACACGAGGGGAACTCTGGCAATTTTACGCAGAGTGAGTGATCGCAGAGAGGGAGGATTTGCAACCTTCGCTTCTGGGCACTGACAGACAGAGAGAGAAACGCAGGTCTTAAGACATCGTGGTCTCATCTCGGGGGTGGCTAGTGGTAAATCCATTAGGAGTCACTACACCTATGGTTGGGTGGAAACGAGCACCCCTCTCAACAGTCGTTTCCATTGCTGTAGTTACTTCTGATAAGTATTTTGCTTATGTTGCATCTTGAAATTTATATATTGTCACATATGTTCATAGACTTGTGGAATTGTAAATATTTCCTGTGTAAGAATGTCTTTGCAGAAATTGATAATGAGGAGTAGATATTGGCTCATAGAATTGTGAAATTATAAATGACTCCCGCATAAGAATGTTCGTGTAGAGCTTGATATGAATGAATTGATATATATGTTTAGCACCGGGGAAACGATGCTCAACTTATGTTGATAAATGAATCTAATCATGTCCATCCGTTCTTGGGAAGCTGTCTCCCTTTACCACTTCCGGGAATGCCCCGGTAGGGATCTCTCCACAAAGATTTCCTCCTTGGAAAGGTTCGCTAAGAACCCAGAACAAGGGTTCGAATGCATAGGCCTTATTAATCCTGCACGAGGAGGAATGATTCTATTAATGTTCCAAGATAGTAGTGTTGGGAGGAGTGATAAGTCGACGGATGAGATCTCGTCGGGTGAACCATAGTCATTCACGACCATTAGATTGACGAAAGTAATGCAGGTGTTACATGCCTTGCCCTCTCTCATTGTGAGCAAAGAGAAATTGGGATCGTAAATCCCAAGACCCAAAAGAACGAATCTGGACCGTTAGATCTCGGTTCAAATTACCTGTCAGCTGTTAGATCTCGGTTCACATTACCCGTCAGCCGTTAGATCTCGGTTCACATTACCCGTTATCCGTTGGATCCGGAGAAGCTGCGCAGGGTTTAAGCGCAGGGGTAGGTGCGCAAGGAAGTGATATGAGCCATTAGATCTGAGGTAGAAATCCCGTAAACCGTTGGATCGGGAAGAGTTGCACCGGAGCTAAACTCTAGTGTGCAGAGGAAGAGTCCTAGCCATTGATCTCGGCAGGACACGTTTCGGTGTTCTGGGAGGCATCGAGATTTCACTCATCGGAGATTTTAGGAGTGTAGAATCGTTGCACAATGAAATCGCGATACGTGATTTCTCGATCGAATCTGGACCGTCCATTATGCGTGACACATGTCAGGAGATCCAGAGGGGGATCGAGATATTTTCCATCAGGAAATCGTCATTCCCGTGGAAAAGTGCTCGGGGAAATCCAAGTGAAAATCCCAACAAGATCAGAGCTATCCAAACAGTAGGGACACGTGGCAGAGGATCCCAGAGAGTCAGAGTTTGGTATATTGAGAATTTCAAGGACATGATCCCTTGCAATACAAAACTGCGATACGCGAGTTTCCAACACCATCATAGGCTGTTGATCCAAGGGACATGTGGCAAGAGATACCGAAGAGTCGGGAATCGGGGAATCAGAGATCCTGAGAGAAAGAGAAACATGACTTCGAAAGTCTCGAAATCCCGAGAGAAAATCTAAGCCGTCCGGTTGGAGAGGGACACATGTCACGAGATCGTCCGTCTCAGAGATCCGGGGTACCAGGCATCGGGGCCACTCAAGTCTCGAAACAACGATAAGATCTGGACCGTCCATCGGTGGGACAGGTGTTAGAGATCAAGCGCCATCGACATTCGACACATCGGGAAATCAGAATTCCCGAGGACAAGAGACATGGGACAAGATAAGTAGCGAAATCCCGAGGAAAGGATCTCAACCGTTGATCTTGGTAGGACATGTGGCAGGAGATCTGGGCGAGTCGACATTTGGAGCATCGGGTTTTCCAAAGGCAAGAAACTCTTGCATACAGGAATCGCAATCCACGATTTCCCGATGCGATCATAACCGCTAACCTGAGGGACGCGTGTCCAAGGATCCTAAAGAGATCGAAGTTCGGCATTTCGGGATTCTCGGTGACAAGAAACTCACGACAGGAGGATTCTTGAAATCCTGAAACGCAAGGGTCCCACAGTCATAGCACTCCAGTGGAGGATGGGTGTCACTCCCTGCCATCATAGGGAGTGGGGACCATAGGCGCCAGAACAAGGGACAGGTGTCGGAAGACCAAGCTTGGCCGCGAGTCAACGCCAAGTGGCATCGGGGATTAGAGGATCGAAATTTGCGAAGGCCTGTGAATCGCAACATCATAAACCCCGAAACCCTGATGGGTAGCTATAGAGATGCAGACATGTGGTAGCAGGTCCTATGGACTGGGATTTGAACCAAGGATTGGCATTTCGCTAATGCAGGTTTTTGGAGATTTCTCATTTGTGGGAGATTAACCCCGAAATTTTTAAATTACAATAGTGGGTGTGTTACAAAGTGGTATCAGAGCATGGTTACAACACTCGGCCTGACTGGGCTCATGCACCAGTCGCACCAGTCGCGCATAAACCTCGTACGAAACACTCCTATGAGGAGTACCCCTAACTTAACTATCTTATCCAGGATTAAAAACTTGGAATATGAACACCCGACTGTGTATGTATGTGAAAGAATTATGGAATTATGCACAAATTATGAAATATATTTAATTCTTGACTAATACCCAACGTTTTTCTTCACATTTAAGCGGACGATCAACCGTGGGAATCTAAAAACGCAGAATATGGTGACTCATCAAGAGGTGGGAGAAGGCTCCCACAATAGAGTCGCGGAGTCTGATGAAAGAAGAGCAGTAGGAACCCCTACAGACTTAGCTGAGACTGTGAGGAGTCTCATGGTCAAATTGTAAAGCTGCAAGGCCGATAATGAAAGGATGATGAAAGAACAAGTAAAGCAAACCGAAATTAATGCAGTTCTACTGCAGAGCTTATCCGACCTACAACAACAAATGCAACATGAACCTGAGATGCTGGATCGTGGTCGTGTCAGTGGCCACACTGAAAGAAGCACATCCAGAAAGGTCCACCCTAGAGGCAAAGGACCAATTCCAGACGATTCCACTGAAAAGGAAGCTAGCGATTCAGAGGGCTCTTCCAGCAGCATAACCAGTTCCTATTCTTGCAGAAAATAGAAGAAGCAAAATACTTCCAAGAGTCACAAATTCGAGGAATTTAGAAAGGCCAAACCTCCCTCCTTCGACGGTGAGATAAAGAAGGGAGAGGAAGCTGAGGCATGGCTACTTGGACTGAAGAAATATTTCAGATTCCATGACTTTTCAGAGAATTTGAAGGCCCGAGTGGCCACTTTCAATTTGAATGGAAAGGCTTCCATCTGGTGGGAATACCTTAAGAATATAAAAGGGGTCCGCGAGGAGGACCTATCTTGGAAACAGTTTGAGAAGTACTTTCGGAAGAAGTATTTTTCGGAAAGGTATTTTGACGAGAAGGATAAAGAGTTTTATGAACTCAAACTAGGCCAACTTACCATGGAGGAATATGTCAACAAATTCCTTGACCTACTAAGATATGTACCCTACATCAAAGCAGAGAAGG
>JZKD02S0783244.1:622810-640673 GCA_000966675.3 Picea glauca
GTAAAGACTCACTGCCACTAAGATTAATGATTCAAAGTTAAAAAGAAGAGAAATAGTTAATAATCTACACTAACTGATTCACCCCCCCCTCTCAGTTAGTTCATACCTGTAACAAAAAAGGGTGGGTGACGAAGGATTTCATGAATATCAGGATTCAACACATAGATGAAGGAAAATGATAGGTTGGATTGCATGAGTGATAAGTAAAGCATCAAACAAAAAATTAATTGATTCAAATCCCATTAGGTAGAGGTCAACAAATGCATGATTATTTTTTTGTAATTAGAGACTAGAAAGGATCTCAGTCCTAATGGACATGGGTGGCATGAGTGCAAAGATGAGAAGTCCACTAAACTAGGGAAACCTATGTGAGGAAGATTGCTAGTGTCTAAAAGGTGCATGAAAGAAACATTAAGTGGTGAGAAAATTGTTCTAATGGAATGGAATGTACGACAAATTCAAATATTGTGTCTAAAAGGTGCATGAAAGAAACATTTTAAGTGGTGAGAAACTTTCTCTAATGAGATGGAATGTATGACAAATTCAAATATTGAAGGTAAATATACATCATTTGTAGAGGGAAATACTATACCTATATACCATTGTAGTGATTCTACATGAAGGGGCCATTGATGCCTAAAAGGATAAACCAAAGGTACGAAAGTCTTGTCTATGCTCCCATATCTAAGAAAAAAAAACTGTAAAATATTGTTAGATCATCTTTAAGATATACACATCATAGAAGTGTTTGTAAAATTAGACTATTTGAAACTATTACACTAGGGAAACATTAGTGGCCTTTGATATGGATAATGGAACACTATTCCAAGGTATCCACCTCTAGTGAAATAGAGGGTCCTAAAAGCGATGAATTAAATATATTTGTCATAATAAATAGATTATAAGGGAATACTATAGGAGCAAATGGGATCGGGAAAAAGGCAATGGGAGAAGCACGATGGAGATGGCTCCAAGTATTGTTTAAAGGGGTAGCAACCTCTAAGATATATAGGTTCACATAAAATTATGATTGAATATGCAAGGTCACTAAGATACCTTCAAAATCATAGAATATTATGATAAAAATGGTTGTTGTGGGGACCAATTGTTTTAAAAGATAAATTTCACCAATTCGCTAAAACATTTTTTTTTTTTTGAAGAAATATAGGATACAATTTTTAATATTTCCATTAAAATTAAAAAAAATAAAATCATAGCATAGATTATGATTATAGTTATGTAGAAAATTTAATTTTTTTCAAAAAAAAAAATCATTAACAGATAAACAAATTTTTCAATATTTTCTCCATCTCAACAATTATATATCCCAAATTTTAGTGAAAATTCACTATATATGGGTGATTAGTTGATAAAAAATACTTTTTGGAAAACCATGAATTTTCAATTAAAGTCTTATCAATATAAGTAAGAAAATAAACTATATTTTTTACTTTACTTGTGTTAGGTTTGTTCACTTATTTCAACATGTAGATGGTATATCATGTTGTATGTTAGTCTGTAGAATTTTTTTCATGCATTTCTAAAGATAATTTTCATTGTTATCTATTTTTTTTGTAATTTCCCTCTATTTTCTATTAAATTTTATTTTTTCTCTAAATATTCAATTATGGTATTTATTTTGTTAATTATTGTTGATAGTGCACATGTGACACTAATAAAATGGTGTTATCACCAAATTTTAAATGTAGTAACAACAAATCAATGGGTATTGCTTAAGACAAATATGCAATTTTTTATAAATATGATTTGATCACCAAATTGTTTCAAAACTTATCTTTTATGTAATTTTAAGAAAATTGGTGGAGACAATAGGCTTCATAGTTGAAGTATCACACCCAAGAAAGGGGTTGATGAGAGAACATCCCATGGATAGCTGAGGGTAATAATAGCCTATAGGATCTCTTTTTAAATTAGAATATGACTGGAAACAAGTCATGTGATCTAAGATAAACTCCCAACATGATCAAGGATGTTAGGTAGCCTAATAAAATCACTCTAATGGGAAGGGAGGTTGAGAAATATGAATAGTCACTCAAAGTCATTCCTAGGGAAGTAAGGGGACCTAAAATGGAAACCCAAGACATGGGTGGGGTGGCCAAATATCTTAGTAAGGTTCTCCAAGCCATGAGAAAGGATTTCATTCTACGTAAACTAATTCTTCATCTCATGCATAGGGAGGTTAGGTAATCTAACAAGGAACTCCAAGACATGTGTAGAAAATCCAAGGAATGAAAAGGGCATGAGAAAATACTAACATCTTCTCTCTTGTCTAGTCGAATTCATAAGGCCCACTAAACCAAATTCTATTTTGAAGCCAAAGTTCAATTATTAGTTGGAAAAAGTGGTGAAAGTAGCCAAATATTTCATTTATGAATAAATTTCATCTAAATAATTAGTAATAAGGAAAGGGGTACCTCATTTACCTTGTTGTTCCATCCTAGTAGTGAGGTATATTGGTTGGGATAATTTTTCTCTTGGTTGGTGGGTAATCAAGGAATTCAATGCAAGTGAAATCTCAAGAATGACAAGTGATAGTGGATTCAAGATGAGGGTAAAGGTCACCTACATGAGGACCAACAAAAGAAATTGAAGCTTGTGGAGCCTTGTTGATCTAATTTATAACAATATTCTAAGAGGAGTGGTATTTTATTATGTGGGGTAGTTGTGGGTCAATTAGCTAAGTGAGAATGATATTAATCATATATCTTCTTGGAGACCAAGAAACAAGTCGGTGTGATGGGTCTCCCCACAAAAGGAATAAGGATGGTTGGTGGTATGACATTGTTTATCTCTTGGTCAAGTTATGTGGGTATGTATATTGAACCAAGAATGGGAAAGAGAATGTTGAGGGAGAGGTTATGAACATGCATAGTAAATCATTTTTCAAGGTATAGGATAGGTCAAATAATGGTGTGTCATAATTAAACACTCCACAAATAGCACAAGAGATATTAGTCCTCACTTGAGTTTCATGGTTTTTGCATGATGTAGCCTATACAAAAATTCAAAGTTTCATTACCCTTACTATGATAGACATTCCCATAAGTGGTGGTGTCATTTACCCATCTCCCATTGTTTTTATTCATCATTTTATATTCCTACTTCCTTTGGGTCGATGATTAGTTGCTAGTTGTGTTTTGGGTATATGCCAAAAATTGGCTCAGATATGGAGAAGAATATGGGACTAACTTAATAGGTAATGAAGGTGAAGGGTTGGTACCAGGTTGAACATGGTGGGAAAGAAATCAAAATGGAATTATTATGGTCAAACATGGGGGAATAATTATGACCGTGATGGGGAACCCAATATGTCTACATGGTCGAAATATATAGCGGAGCTCTTATGGAGGTCTCTTTGGAGTAGTATTCCCTGGAAGATTGGAAATTATAGAGATATTGGTAGTATGGTTAGATGATTATAAAGGATGAGATGGTATACCATTGATCAGATGAGGAAAAAAAAAGTGTTAGATGTGTGTTGTATTATCTGTAGGTAGAAAATATGAATATCGATGCCTTCCTAGAGTATCAATGTTATACAAGGGTTTATGGGTATATCTACTACAAGTCCCAAATATTTGGTTCTAAATCATGTAATAAATTATATTTTTCCAAAGAAGTGTGATAAGTGAATACATCTCCAAAATAATATATCCAAAGGAATAAATATGGTAGTGTGAGTGTTCAAGTGATGAAAAATGTGGTTTTGAACTATGTTTCCAATGGTGATTTCAAATTGTTTTTCCAACAGTGATATATGTGGTTTTAATGACAAGTTTTGCAATGACAAAAAGGAAGAAATCACACCTCTATGAAACTATCAAGGCTCAAGAAAGCCACATTATGTAATAATACTATTCAAATATTCCTCCACTAGGAGTGATGAAATCCATATGAATGAGACAAGTTATAGTAATTGAAGACTAATGAGATGAAATGGAAGGGGTTTTCTAACTAACAATATTAGTACCACTTTCAAGTTAGTAATAGGATCGTGGAGAAACGAAAAAAATTCAAAATTCAAAATGAACACATAAATAAAACAAAGAAGAACACAATACTAGAGAGGCATTGATATCTGTTGTTCACTCGATATGGGCTACGTCCATGAAGAAAGAAATAGTCCTTCCTTTATTCCAGCCAGCAAGATGAAGGGATAACACCTACAACACATCAAATACAACCTCATCTTAAATATATTACATTCTCTTCTCTTAGTCATACTACTCTCTCTCACAATACATAGAAGAAACACAATACCCTCTTAAAAGGAGGGTTTCCCTCTAGGAAAAATAGGCACCACCAAAAAATCTACCATCAGATTATGTAATATTCCAGATATAAAAAGTATACAGAAAAAAAAAAAAAAATTCTAGAAATGGTAGATAAACAACAATATAACCAGAACAACACCACAATAACATTGAAATGATATCAAAATAACACCAGAAAGAGCACTTTGATTCTGAGAGAAATGTTCACGTGCCTCTTCAAGGGGAAAACCTCTAGTCAAGTAGAGCTCTATTACAATAATATCCAAGCTAGGGTTCTCATACCATAGACTCCTATTTATACTAAATATGTCTATCAAAAGAACCATCTAGAGGAAGATCCTTCTAGAAGCAGAAGATTCTATTAGGTCTTCTTACATTCAACTTATTATACCTTATTGCAAGGAATTATTAATATTGACCTTTATTACATCCAAATATATTGTTATACCTATCTGAGGGGTCAGGTCCCTAACATGTCCTCCCCCTTAAAAACAACCTTGTCCTCAAGGATTGAGATGTGGAAATTGTTGCAGAATGGTAGTTGATTCCCAAGTGGCATCTATTGGAGTTGTATCTTTCCACTAGACTAACACTTCCTTGATGGTTCGCTGATGCAGGTGATGCTCACACTGATCCAAAATTGTTTTTGGCTATAGCCAAATGGATCCTTCTTCGTCTAACTCGAGAAGGTTGGTTTGAGTTTGGAACTTAGTTCCAATCACCTTCTTTAAGAATGAAACATGAAAAACATGATGTAGCTTAGAATGACTAGGAAAAGATAGTTGATAGGCCACCTGTACCACACACTTGAGAATGGTATAAGGACCATAAAATTTGGGCGCCAACTTCTAACAATGGTTGACCTTGAGGGAATTTTTCTTGTAAGGTTTAAGTCGAAGAAAAACTTGATCCCCTTCTAGAAATTGGCATTCAGAGTGACCTTGATATGCTTGCTGCATCATGTGATTTTGGGCCATGACCAAATTCTCTTTGAGGGTATGGAGAATATACTCTGGAACTGTAAGCATTTGTTCAACCACCTGGACCTTCGAGACACCTGGTAAATATGAGAGAACTGAAGGTGGATTTTGTTTATATACCGCTTCAAAAGGAGTCATGCGGGTAGTTGTATGGTATGAAGTGTTGTAACACCATTCAACTAGGGGTAACCATTGATCCCACTAAATTTTTTTTCTGATGCAAAACACCTCAAATATGTTTGCAAACACTTGTTGATAACTTCAGTTTGACCATCAGTCTGGGGATGATAAGATGTGCTGAGATGCAATTGGGTGCCTTGTAGCTTGAACATTTCTTGTCAAAAATTGCTCGTGAAATTTGGGTCACGATCAGAAATAAGAGAATCTGACATGCCATGATGCTTGAAGACCTAATCCATGAAACTTTGAGTCACAGTGGATGATATAAATGGGTGTTGAAGAGAAAATAAATGAGCATACTTGGAAAGGTGATCCACTGCAACCATGATGACTGATTTATTTCCTGATTTAGGTAATCCTCTAATAAAATCCATAGAGATATCCCTCCAAATAGCAGGTGGAATCAGAAGTGGTTATAGTGTGCCAGGAGATTTGAATATTTTTCCCTTGTTGCATTGACACACATCACATTCATCTACAAAATTATGAAAGTCTTGTTTCATACCATCCCATAAAAAATAACGTTTGACCCTTTCATAGGTTTTGGTAAACTCGGAGTGCCCAGCTGTGGATGTAGCATGAAGCTCAGAAAGTACCATGGATTTAAGTTTTGACTGTTTACTTATATACAAATGACCTTTGTATCAAATCTCATCATGGAGCCAAGAGTACCCTGGGGAAGCTAGAGAATCAGACTACAATTATTGTATCGGATGCGAACTTTTGGGATCGTGTAGCCATTCCCGACGAATGGCTTGGAGCCAATCTACTACAATGAAGGAGAGAGAAAAAAGGGATCCTTCATCTTCATATTTTCAGGAAATTTCATCCACAACCACATTGTCTTTGCCTTTTTTTTAAATGATCTCGTAATCATATCCAAAGAGCTTAGTCACCCATTTTTGTTTCTTTGGGGAGGAAATGTGTTGTTCTAGAAAAAACTTGAGGCTTTGAAGATCTGTCTTAATTTGGAAGTGTTTCCCCAATAGATAAGGGTGTCATAGATCAATGACATGCATAATAGCCAACATTTTCTTTTCATAGATTGATTTCCCCAAATTTCGTTCAGACAGTTGTTTGCTGGTAAAGGCCAAAGGTCAACCCTCTTACATAAGGACAACACCAACTCATTTCCCCGAAGCATCACATTCCATGAAAAAGGTCTTTGTGAAATTAGGAAGGGCCAGGACTAGACTGGTGCACATGGCCATCTTCACCGTTTGAAAATCCTGAGTAGCTGCTAGAGTCCAAGTGAAAGAATTATTTTGAAGGAGTGTAGTGAGAGGTGTCGCAATCTTTCCATAATTCTTAACAAACTTGCGATAATAACCAGTTAAGCCCAGAAATCCATGCAAGATTCTGAGAGTCTTTGGGTGAGGCCAGTCTTGCATCTATTCAATATTTTTAGGATCCACCCTGATGCCATCCTTTCCAAGAAGATGACCTAATTACTCGATTTTTGAGGCACCAAAAGGACGTTTAGACTATTTCAGGAAAATTTGGTGATGAGAGAGTAGATGGAGAACTCAATCCACATGAGAAAGATGGTATGTCAAGGTTTTTCTATAGATGAGGATATCATCAAAGAAAACTATGAAAAAATGACGGAGAAAAGGACAAAAGACATGATTCATGAGGCTTTGGAAGGTGGAGGGGGCATTACACAAGAAAAAGGGCATGACCAAAAAATCATAGTGGCCCTCATGAGTTCTAAAGGAAGTATTAGGAATGTCTTCCTCTTTCATATGTATCTGGTGGTAGCCAGAATGGATATCAAGTTTAGTAAAGAACTGGGTGCCACTCCATTCATCCAAGAGGTCATCAATGATAGGAATGGGAAATTTGTCTTTAATGGTGAGTTTGTTGAGGGCGCGAAGTCAGGCGCATGCGCTAAGAACCTTATTTCTTTAGGACCATGAAAATAGGAAAATATTAGGGGCTCGTACTAGGGCAGATAATGCCTGTGCTAAGATGTTCTTGAACCATTTTCTCAATTTCATTTTTTTTGGAAAAGGGGTGAAGATAGGGGTGGATATTGGCAGGAAGGATTCCTGGTACAAGGGGAATAGAATGATCATGAAAACCACGGGAAGGAGGGAGTCCCTGGGGAGTGGAAAATACCACTTAATGTTTAGAGAGGATGGATTGGAGGTCTTGCGGCATAGAGGGTGTCTCAACTGCTTGTATGGAATGGAGCTAGGAAATAACGCCAAAATGACCTTTTTGAGTAGATTTTCCATGTGATGGGAACTAATGATCTCAGGAGAACCGATGATGATGCCCTAGAACTTATATTGTTGGCCCTCCTAGTCGAATTGCATGGTTAATTCCTTAAAATTCATGAGAATGGGACCCAAAGTCCTTATCCAATATCCACTGAACACAATGTCACAACCACCCATGTCGATAGAAAACATATGAGATTTCAGGTGGTAGTCACCAATTTGGAGACACACTTTTTCACAATGCCATCCACATTTCATGGAGTTTCCATTGGCAATCATGATTTGGAAATTATTGACCTCATGGACATAGCAATGTGTTTCTTGGGAAATGCAGCAATGAATAAAATTATGGGTGCTTCCACTATAAACAAGAATGATGACCTTCCTATGCTTGATGTAACCAATTACCTTGAGGGTTTGGGGAGAAGAGAAGCTATTGAGAGCATTTAGGGAAATGACCGGTTCTACTTCGGGAGGGTCTAAGGGAGGGTTTATGTTAGTGGGTTCAGGTGACTCAGACACAAGGGGAGTTTCAACATCCTCTTCTGAAATATCATTTGAGATGTCCAGTAAAATATTTTTTCCTTAAACTTGTGGCTCAGAAAATATTCGTCATCACAATTATAACAAAGGCCTTTGAGTTGACGTTCAACCATTTCATCCCTAGTCAATTTTTGGATCTTTAGTGGGGAAAAAGGAGTAGTGGGATTTACTGTTTTAGTGTGAGGAATAAAGGAGGGTTTCCAGTTTTGAGAAGACACAACCTATTGTTCTTCCTTATCTCTTTTAGTAGCCTCCACCCAACTCTGAGGCTGATCCATGAGGACATGGGAATAAACATCATCCTTCAGGACACTGATAAAACATTCTCGAAAACAATCATAAAACATGCCCTCAATACGAAAAGCCAGTCGCTCAAAATAAGCTATAAATTCTTCCACTATTCCACATTGTTTCAACTTTTTCAAATGGTCTAAATGGTTGGTGTCAGTGTCAAAGCATTCATAAATTTCTACCACAAAGTGTGTCCAAGCAACAAACACTTGACTGGAATTTTTTCTCCATTGCCACCATTGCCAACAATCTTGATCTAGATGGAGAACAACATATCGGAGTTTAGCCAAATCATATGTAATGTCGTACAAAGAGAAATAATGTTCCATTTGAGTTACCCAACCAGTGGGATTTGAGCCATCAAATTTGGTCACATCTACCCATGGAAGGCATAGGTCACGGTGAAAGTGATGGGGCTAAGAATTATGGGAATGAGAGGAAGTTTCAACTTCGGTATGCAAAGGTGGGTCAGATAAAGGGGTATCTGTAGGGATATGTAGCTTGGTGTAGATCATCGACACGACAGATTCAATATGGGTATTAATGTCTTGTTCTAGGTCTTCTTTCAGTTCAGTGATTGATGCAGTGATGGAGGAATGCATATTTTGATTGATGGTGGCAATATTGGCACTGATATGTCTCACTTCTTTTTGGGTCTCTGTGAAATTAGATTGCAAGGTATTGAAGCGAGCTTCCAAGTATTTTCTATGGGTATGGGCCATGATGACGAGGTAACCGAAAAGGTGGGTGGGGTCAAAATTTTTGTTGAAAAATGATAGGTATTAATGTGATAAGGAAGAAGAGATAAATCCAACATAGTTGTTTCTGTCCCTAAGGGTTAGGTATTCAAGGGTTCTACAGACACGAGTTTTCCTTGTGTTATATCTCTCTAATATACATGTGGGGTCCAACAATAGTACTCAGTCCAACACTTGAGGGAACCAACTAAGAAGGGTAGTATGTACTCTTATCTATACTACCCAACTACCCAGTTACTAGAGAGTATCTTCCTGAGTGTTTTTCTCGGTGACACTATAGAAGTCATACGGGCAATCAGTTTATCTAAAGAAGGATTCAAGAAATCTAGGTTGATCTGTATACACATTCTTTCTGATGCACTACCACTCGAAGGGGTAACAAAAAGGGTTACAAGGGTGGCCAAAAAATGTGTGCTTAAGAACCACTTGTATTTCCTCCATGTATGAATCCCTCAACCATGGGTTTATATGCGTAACAATAGATCTTTTTAACTTAAAGATGTCGGAATACGTCTCTACCCTAAAAAAATTAACCCACAATTTTCTGCCGAGGAAATTGCTCTCATACCACTTGTAATATTCCAATTATAAAAAGTATGCAGAACATAAATAAAATTCTATAAATGGTAGATAAACAACAATATAACCATAATAACACCACAATAACACTGAAATGATATCAAAATAACACCAGAAAGAGCACTTTGATTCTGAGAACAATGTTCACTTGCCTCTTCGAGGGGGCAACCTCCAGTCGAGTAGAGCTCGATTACAATAATATCCAAGCTAGGGTTCTCATACCCTCGACTCCTATTTATACTAAATATGTATATCAAAAGAACCATCTAGAGGAAGATCCTTCTAGAAGGGAAATCTTCTATTAGGTCTTCTTACATTCAACTTATTCTACCTTAATGCAAGGTGTTATTAATATTGACCTTTATTACATCCAAATATATTGTTCTACCTACGTGAGGGGTTAGGTCCCTAACATATTATGATGTAATAATGAATGGTATAGATTGAATACGAAATTACATTATTTTTGAAGGAATTTTTAAAAAACTTTATCTGTGGGGGAAATTCCCTCAATCCCTACATGGGAGGGCTCTAAAGAATTGTTTCTTCCCTCCCTGGACCCCTTGGTTAAAATATTGAGGATAAAATCCATCCAACACCCCCCATAAAGAAATGGGATCCAAATGAGACTTAAATAAGACATCTGAATAATAAAAATAATCAGGTTCCACAACCAACATTGCAATCCTCAAGTGTGTCACTAGGGTGGATTAGCCTAATGATGGGCCACTAGGTGATCTCTTCACTATTTATGGATTAGGGGGGGTAAATGTGTGTGTTAAAGAACACTTGCATTAGTATTAAGGGGAAATATCTTCATCAACTCAACCTAATCTAGTAATTTTATCTATATTTCAAGAGATGTTCAAAACCACACTTTTTCTACTTGAAAACTACACTCCTTTCTCGAGTAAACTTCTAGTCTGAATTTTTTACAACCTTGGAATATTATTTTTATGCCTAAATCAAAGGTCCTAATATGTTTTAATTATAGGCATTATCCAAAAAAAATCTACTATCCTTCAGCTCGTTGCACCCTCTTGAAAAATTGATGTTGAAGTAGGGGTCGTAGATAGTGATTTCCTTGAAGAATCATTTAATTACAGATTTAGATTAGGAAGTAAAATTTGTAGGTTACATGTTTAGGTAGTAAATTTTGTGAGCAAAGGATGAAATTTCATGTTTGTTGAACTTGAAGAAATCACTGAAAATTTATGAAAATGATAAATGTTTAGAAATAATTGATTTCATCTTTGTTCAAGTCCACATCATTTAAAATTGTCACAATTTAAGAAAACAAATAGCGTATAAATCATTAGATAATTCTACAAAATGATCATGTAACCTATCACCCTCATATCATGTAACAAATCCCTAGAAATGTTAGAGAAAGAGAGGATCACATAGCAATAGAATAAAGCAGATGCAAAAATAAAAAACAAAAGATACATAATACAAAAAGAGACATAGATATATGTGGTTCACCCAATGTGGGATACATCCATTAGAAAAATTTCCAATCCTTCCTTTATTATTATCCAGCAAATGAAGAGATACAACCTACAACACACCCATTGTAACTTCCTCTTCTTTTCTCACAGTCTCCACTCTCCTAATACAATATTCACACTCATAATCTACCATAATACAATTCCCTTAGACATAATATAGGGTCTCCTTCTAGGGAATGAAACATAACATAACTTCTACTGTCATATATGTAACCTAATGATGAACGGTCTAGATTGACTATGAAATTACAATATTTTACAAGGCAATTTAAAAAAAAATAAAATTATTTGTGGGTGCTTCCCCCAAACCCCCACTAGGGTGGGCTCCATAACGTGTCTCCATCCCCCCTAGACCCCATGGAAACAAACGTGTGGGGGGGGGGGGGGGGTGGAATCTCCCCACATCCCCCTATTAGGAAATGGGATCCAAACATGGATGAAACAAGACCTATGAATCAGGAAGAAAATCAAGCTCCACAACCAACATAGAAAGTAATCTTTTAGATAAAATGCGTATGGAATGGGATAATCAAAGTGAGTTTGCATGTGGAATATAGCATGGATTTCATAAATTCTATGCCTGAGTGAACTAGGCCCATACAAATGAAAAACAATAGTTGGGACAATTGCATAGTTTTCCATGAGTGTTAGAAATGAAAAAAATTAAAATTTAATGGCTCGATACTTATGTGTTAGAGGGAAATAACAATCCAAATTTTCTAAATGATTGTTTGAAAGAAATGAGTCAATTAAAAAAAATATTTAAATCCAACAAATGATGAGATTCAATCTCTCATCCCCAATATGGTTTTCATTCTATCGTGTGTTATTTGGTACACAAAGTGACCAAATAACACTCAATAATGTGTTGAAACCACTAATGCAAATAGTAAATAAAGTGTGCAACAAAGTAATACAATTTAAACTATTTCCCTGAATAAAATAAATTGAATAGTAACTAAGAAAACCTTAAGGGGAATCTTCTTATTGGATTGCATTTGTCATGGATCAAGAAGAGAGGGATTCAAGAGGAGAATTATCTTGAAAAATAACCTACAGAAAATGTCAATGAAAAGACTAATGATACATTTCATAGAAATATTAATATTGCAAGCAATTATTGTAAAATTAAATGAATAAAAATACACACCAATTTAAAACCTTTATAGTGGGGAACATACTAAATGATTTGTATTATAAGCAATTAAAAAAATAGATAAAAGAAAGAATATTGCATCTAGAAAGAGTGATGGAAATGGTCTCCAAGGTCTCTCTTTAAAGGGTTCTATCCTCTTTAGGTATATATCTTTGATTATAGAGAAAATTAGGAAGCATTTCTCTTACATGATGATCAAATGGAGAGGATTTTTTGAAACAAAACCACTCATGAAGTTAAAAGGAAGTGTTGAACCAAGTGGACACCACAATCCTTAAACAAAAAACCATGCATCAATTGAACTCGTTGAAATGGGAATAAGAGGACTTTATTTATAAATTTTCCTTAGAGGAAAAAAAAAAAACTTTCATCATAACATTGCATCAATTGAACTCGTTGTAATGGGAATGAGAGGACTTTATTTATAAAGTTTCCTTAGAGGGGAAATGGAGGGAAATTGAGCTTTATTCAAATATGAGTCCATAGTGGTTGAATTGGTAATGAGAGGACTTTATTTATAGATTTTCCTTAGAGGGGAAATGGAGCTTTATTAAAATATGACTCCATGTGATGACATTTATGCTATAAATGGTTTTGTATCCCTTCAATGAGTGAACTAATATGAATGTTATAGGTATTTATTAACCAAACTAGTGTTTGAAAAGACCATTTAAGTGAATAAGTTGCATAATTTAATGTGTTCTTAGTATAACAGTAATTATATGAGCTCGTGTGATGAAATTTATGTTATAAATGATTTTGTATCCCATCATTGAGTAAATTAATATCAATGGTATAGGTATTTATTAACCAAACCAATGTTTGGAGTATATATCCCTTCATTGAGTAAAGTAATATGAACAACATAGGTATTTATTAACCAAACCAATGTTTGAAGTGACCATTTAAGTGAATAAGTTGCATAATTTTTATAACCCTAATTTGCACCAGACATACTTACCTGGAATCAGGCCATCTTATATTCCTTCTTTGCCAAAACACTGCTAAACAACTCTTTTTAAAAACCCCTTTTATAAAGGCCCACGAGCCCTGCTACATTACTGCACGCGTGTACATGCTAGTTGACCCAAGACAACCCACGTGTACCTACAAAAGCATGAAAAAAGGAAATTTGTTGATGGAACACACAACTTTGGGTAAGTTAACTAAACCTTTCGGCCATGCATGGCTGGACATTCAAATAAATACCTAGCTTCTTCTAGCCTATAAAATAAGGGTTAAGGGTCCCATTTGGAAGAGGAGAATCATAGTAAAGAAACTATAAATGATTGAGCATTCCCTTTGTCCCAACCTTTATCCATCCTTGTGCAAAGAGAAGTATAGAGAAAAGACGTTGGAAGACAGTGGAAGAAGAGCCCAGGACCAGGATTGAGGAGCAGTAGCCAACTTTATCGTTGTAAGGTATCATTGTGAAGTTAATAAAAGAATTGCTTTTCCCATCCCGCCATATGAGATTGTCATTATTGGAATATTGATTGTATGATTGATTAAATATCTAACCCATTAGTTCATAGATCAAATGCATGTAGAGTTATTTTTTTTTCTTGAGTGAATGCGGGTCAGCATTGGGAGGAGAGTTGCAGTCAAAGAATGACTAAGCACGAAAAGGGATCGACATCAAACATGAAGAATAAGGTACGTCAACTTAATATCTTGAGCCTTGTATTTACATATGAGTAATGGGGGTCTAGGCATGGGATGATGGTAAAAAGTAAGAATCTTTAGGTCATTTATGCATGCATGATAAAAACCTTAGTTCTAGTCCATAGGAGCTATTTCCCACCCACAACAAAATTGGCAACCATACTGGGGATCTCTAGGGTTTCTGGGAATGTTTTTTCTTGGGTATTTTTAAGAACTGGTTTCATTTCTTGTTTTTAAAGTTTCTGCAAAAGTATGAGCTAAAAGAGATTCTGGTCTTCCATACCAGTTATCTCTGTTTCTTTGCTTGACTGCATTTTTTTTTCGAGACCCACAGAGGTACACACGACCTATATAAGGTCTGCATGTGTGTACCTACACCCTACCTTCCCACAACCCACATGTACACACTAGTTGAGGAAGTGTCAGTCGCGTGTATGATTCCAGAAAATTTATTTTAGAGAGGCAGCCATCCTCTCCCCTGTCAAGAATAATCTTTCTCAGGGGTTTTTGTTGGTCTCTAGTTTTGATCATGTTTTTGCCTATATTATACTCCATAGACCTCCATTTCTATACCCAGTACCACCCCTTTTGACCTTGTTTTGACATAATTGACATCTCCCTACCATTCAATGGGGCTACTTAAGGTATCTTTATGTTTCAAGCTATTTTTATGCATTTTGATGATTTGAATTGATATTTGAACTAATGTCGCTTGGGTTAGGTACCACTTCTATTTTTGGAACAGGATTTCCAGTACCAGGTACCGACTCGTACCCCATGGAGATACCAATGAAGCCACTCAAGATCTGTGCGTTATGGTCAGAATGGGAGACAGAGAGATTCACATGACATATGGAGTCATCACTCACAGGATGATTGAAGGCATAATGATAAAACTGAGTCGTTGATCCTTCATCATTCACACTTCGTGACACTATGTATCACGAAGATGTGAAGATCATTTTAAACATTGATTCCAAGCTATTTTCAGATCGGGGATCCATTTGTCTTTATGTATTTTGCTTTAGACAGTTATGAATGAGGATTTATATATAAATAGGAGATCACTCCTGAGAACTGGTTGGGTTATGTTATGTTATATCGTGAACACATACTTCTGAATACAAACTGCTGTTGCGTCATGTTATTCGACTGGTATACGATTTGAGGTATTCTCTTCTGAGTTAGTGGAGCGTAAATATTATACAATGTTTGCATAGAATGCTATAGTTAGTCCTGGTTATTCCTTACAGCGTTTGTGCCATTTGGTTGGGCCCGCCAAATAGGTGCAAGTCGCTGCTTTACTCTGTCATAGATTTAGTTATTTCAGTGTGTTAGTGTTTGCTTACATGATAGTTCACAGCTTCAAAATTAACTTGCTCAAAATTGTGTTTATTTAGTCTTCAACCGACTCGTTACAACATACTGATATCTTTTGAGTTGATGAGTATTGAATGCATGTTTGATTCTTGTAGGGTTTAGAGAACGAACCTGGTTGATTGGTTTTTAGTTTTCAATTCAAACATAACGTAGAGTTTGAGTGAACTTTTCTTTGTTAGATAGTTATTTACCCTGCTTAATTAGAATAGTTAGATTATAGATAAATCAAAGGAAGCTTCCGGTACCAGTAGGGTAAGTAGGTTGTTTCTCTGTTTTCCTGTAGACAGACTTAGATTCATTTGTAATGTCCAGATTAAATGCATTTTAGGAAAGACTCTTTTTTTCATGGCTTGAATCGAAATGGTGATAATAGATGATTAAAAGTAGTGGTGGAATAATCTTGTGAAATCACACTTCTGCATGGAAATAGAAGCACTAGCATTTAAACATAGGATTGTTTTCTGTTAATGACTTAAATAGGAAATGCTAAGTTTCAGGATAATCATTAAGATTCAAGTTCTCAGAGTAAGTTTGTGTTTTCTGCTAAGGATAGCATTCAGATAGCGATTAGAGCCTTACCCGCACATACAATGTAGAAGCTCAAAGTTTACCAACCCTGGTTTGACAATTTAGTGTTTCAGGTCATTCAAATCTTCAATTTAGCAGCCTGACATTTTTTGCGCCGTTGCCGAGGAGATGTTTAAAAGGTAAGAAGATAATTGTATTGATTAGTTTAGAATGCACTTAGTTTAGTATGGTATGTTAGCAGGTTGATAGTAAGAGGAGCTGTGGAAACAAAAGGAGTGAAAACCGAAATATCAGTTATCACAGGTACTCTGAAACTCAATCTTAGTTCTTTCATTTCATTTAGCATGACTTCATGAGAAATAGAGATCCTAGGGGTAGATTTAGGAAAATTATAAAACCACAAAAAGAAGAAGAAACCTCCACCCAAAAAGCGATAGAAACTGAGACTAAAATTTTGGCTGAGGAAACCGTAGAACAAATCCTAGAACCAGGAAACACCATACATCAACAAACTCAAAATCTTGGTGATCCAGCCCTGGATGATACAGTTGATCCAAATAAAATACAAGCCCTTCTCAGGAACCCTAACTCTGTAATTTCACAGATAACAACTACAACTGTAATATCAAAGGCCATAGGATCCTCAAAAGGACCAACATGATATAACGCTTCTGATAGAAAGAATCCAGAAAGGTGGGATTTCACACCCTCACCAAAGAAGGATAAGATTTTTTATACAATCCTTGGTAATCCTTTTACCATGGGGGAAAGAGGGAGAGACTTACATGGGGAACTTCATATTGAAAATGAAGGTGAAGAACAAGCAGAAAATGAATTACCACAAGAAACCACCTTTGGATTCCCTATTTTGGATTTAGTCCAGAATGTCAATATGAAAAATATCTCGCTTTCAGCACTACCAACCTTCCATGGGAGAAATAGTGAGGACCCATATGTATTTCTTTTTGAGTTTGACATCCTGTGCAGGAGTTATAACTATCTCCTGGATGCACATAAACTGAAATTATTCCCTGCCACCCTAAAATATTCTGCACTACGTTGGTTCATGAGTTTAGGAGAATATAGCATTAGATCTTGGGAAGATATGAAGGCAAATTTTTTAAAGAAGTACCAGGACTATTGCAAAACCAAGGATTCTTGGAATGACATCTTCAAAATGCAACAGCAAGATGAAGAAAGCCTTGAGGATTTTCTCGAAAGATTTACCTATACCCTTAAAAAATCTAAATATAATGATTTCCAGGATGAAGCAATCAAGACTCTTTTCTTAAAAGGAGTTTTGGAGGAATACATTGATACCCTCAATTTAATGGCTTCAGGAGACATTTATCAAAAAAACTTTGAGGCAATTAGTGAACTCTGTAGAACTTACTCAAGAAGTAAAGGGAAAGCTACAAAAAGTGTGAGAGAACCGGTCAACAAAAATACCAAAACATCCACATCTGGTGGAGTTACTAAAGTCGAATTGGGAAACCTTTTGGATAATTTTAAAATAGACCTGTTAGGAACAATTGGCTCTCAGTTAGACACTCTTAATATCAAGAGGAAGCAGGAAGAGGAAAACCCTGTCCTAAGCATATTTTGCCCAAAATGCAGAAAAAGACATCCTTTACGAGAATGTCCTTTGGACAACATCTTTGTATGTGCAATATGTACTGAAAATCATAAAACAGAAGACTGTCCATCCTTACCTGGATTGCAGGCAATATTCAAGGGAGGGGAAGCTCCAGGGACTCCATCTGCACCTAAGA